>JAMKCH010028689.1:0-17433 GCA_023653785.1 Ophioderma brevispina | reverse complement strand
CCGTTTCCCTTTCTGTATGTTCAGAAATTCTGAGAAAGAAATCCGGACAACTGTGTATGGACTTGGTGCCGTTATTTACTTATTTTCGGTAAAGTAAACATTGGATTTGTTCTAGCTTTGCGTTGTGTGTTTTTACTTCAAACCAAACCGTGTTTATTTGACACCAGCAGTTTGATAAGGGCTGGAATAAAAAATACGAATAAATTTATTCGTCATTTTCAGCACTGGTGGCTGCTGCCATCATTGCAGTCAGACAGGAAATTTGGAAGCATTAAATCATGGGCGAGATCATAGCACATCCAGGGAGGTGGGAAGAGTTAAGATATTGTTTGGCAACATTTGTCATTGTCTATTATATTGGCGAATGAGAACGTTTGTACTTTAAAGGGGGGTAGTCCTTAATAGTTCAATATGGTGATTTACTCATTATTGGCCGTGTTAGATTGGCAAATTTTGCATGTATTGGGGATGGTTTTGAAACCGCTTACAAAATTTAAGGCTTTTTGTAGAGTTTTTAAAACGGTGGTGAGTTTGGGTACAAATTCTTTTGGTGTGTTAAACGATAATAACAGGGGTTTGTACTTGTCACGTAGAGGGAGGGTAGCTTTTGGCAGGGATACTATAGTGTATTTTAGCTTGTCACATTCACAGTACAGAAAGTATTTTGTGTATACATACTAATTTGATATATCTTAACATGTTGGGACAGAAACAAAAAAATATGATACTTTGCGGTAACTCGCCATATTTAACCTCTCGAATAACCTGGCCCTAATTCAAAATGTAAACAACTAAAAAACAGTCCTAACCACCACTCACCTTTTTAACGAAACTCTTCTAATACTCTGAAGGCAACAACTCACAATATTTTTATCTCTCAAAATGACTCCCCCCTTCAAGTACACACATTTCCACTATCACTACAACCGTAACATCACAGCGTTTGCTAAAGATTCTGCAAAATGCGTTGCTTTTGAAGTGACAACACACTGCATTTTAAACTCTCGCAAAAGTCCTCCCTACTTTTAAGTACCACATTCCCAACAGATTTCCGTCGATGATGATTTTTAGTTCCGTCGGTTAATATTTTCTATATTATGTTCTCAGTACATACAGCATATTTCCAGATATTCATGGGCAAATAAATTTGTCATTAACATAGTTCATAATTTCTAAACGATGATGTCCGTATTCATTTGTGTGTATATTCCTGGTAGCTATCTGAGCTATATGTCTAATGTGCGGCGCCATGGGCAGGGACGAATTTTTTTAATTCGTATTAATAAAATTCGATCCAACTGACTAGACCAGCTATACAGTTTTGAACAAATTGAACATAGCAAACATATGTTTTCAATGTTTTTGTCCAAGATACTAGACATAGATTTTTGACGACGATTACTCATTCATTCATTCTACAGGACGAATCCAAAACCACAGTTCTTCCATAGTGGTGTTTTCGTCGGGGGTGGCGTCGCGCGTAAAGCTCGTCGCGATGCCACGTTCTCCTAAACAATTTAAATAAACCTCTTTAACGTGTCATGATGCACTGAACAATGCATCCGAAACTGTTGTTTATTTTAAAAACAACCGGTTAAAACGATCTCTGCGCCATTTACATCAGAAAATAATCATTTCTCCAACACATCATATTTAGAGAGACACGAGGACATTTCCAGTCAAAAAAGTGCGGCCCCAATGTTTTTAAATGTTTTTTTTTACATATTTTTAGAGAGCTTACAACACAAAGTGAATAAGGCCCCAAACGCCGTCTTTATAATATAAACGTCTAGAGGCGGTGTCTATTGTTTAGGGTGCTTGCATGTGGCCACAATTCCAAAAATTTCAAGGGTTCAAATCTCGGTGGACACTTGGTGGATCTACTGGGTACTCAATTCTGGATTTGGTCTGGTATAGACCGTATTCATAGCCACCATGTTTGGTGGACAAGATAGACGCTTTCCAGTACTGACAATACCTTACACCTGTCAATGATCCCTGTTCAATCATCATAAAACTGGATCGATTGACAGCTTAATGTATTGTAGTCCTGGAATGTATGTATGCATCTTGTCCCAACATGTCCTGGTTGCTGACGTCATAATCATTCTTTCCCACTATACTTGGTGGTAAGTGTTGCCGTGTGAGGCTCCTCGTATGAAAGTAGAGGAGACATGCTAAAATCGGAAGAAGCACCTTTAAGGCCCAGGAAACGTTCGTTCCCTTTTGATTTAACCCAAAATTGTGATTAATGGTTTCGGTGATATGATTCCACGTGAGAAAGCAACCATATCTGAAAATTCGAACTTCGATTGGGTTCCCCATCTTTGAAGACCCTATTCCAATTGCTAATACCTCGTCCCCGGAACCCCAGATCAGAAGTGATCACCTTTTGGTATCTGAAGAAAACTACATTTTTTCCCATCTCCCTACCCTGTGGAATCTTAGCGGTAAAGGATTTTGATTTTTGAAGTTTGAGCGAAACTCTCCCCATTTTGGTCGACCAATATTAACTGTACAGAGTACTGTACTCTATGACGTCTTATAAACATAACAATTGGCGTTTTTATCATTCGCCTCAAAACGGATTGACATATCGGCGGAAAGATTTACAGTCTGGGCGTTTGGGGCGAGGTCCTTCTATCAAGAATGAAAACTTCATATACTTCAATCGTAAATCGGGCCACCCCTTTTTTTAATTAAATTTTTGTATGATACTTTCCATCATGGCCATCTTCAGCACGAATGTTTTGTGGGGCTTATATCTATTTTTTGTATGAGACTAACTTCAAAAGACATGAATGAACAATAATATTGACCTTACATTTTCTAAGTTGCCATTCCTAATTACGACTACTTAAACTCTGTTTAAAACTTCAACAAGGACTCAAAATCTATGCCATGAAAATTAGCCCGCCAAATATAGGTCACATTTGACACAGATTCGAGGTACGCTATGAATGATATTGAATATACGTGAGAGCACGTTTGGTCGTGAGTTCGAGCCCCACTGTGGTCAACGTGTTGTGTCCTGGGCCAAGATACTTAATTTCAATTGCATCGTCGACCCAAGCGAAATCTGGGGAGCTGCTATGGGGAATACCTGCTGATAGGACTTTTTTTTTATCGCTTGTAAGGCATGTCTTGAGCAGCCACCTAAATGAAGCGATGATTGACGGGGTCGGAATAATAATTGTTAACCGCGCTTTGGAGTCCAGTTGACGGGGATAACACGATATAAAAAAATGGTTGTTATTATTATAATGCCGATAACTGCGCGAACGAGTACCTTTTGATAGAGGGCCATCCATGAGTAAAGTGGATAACCTTTATGTTTTTTTTTACATTTCAGGTTACCTTTCCAACCCAGATCTTACTCGGCGCTATCGTGAATAGGAACATGTTCACTGTGGCAGTATGCTTGTGGCGAACGTGCTGCCTGTTGGCTGTATGACATCGACAAGCTTCGTTACGCCTATTTTGGGATCAATATAGCTATCAGGATCATCCAAATTGCTGTTGGCCTTGGTATCGTTTTGACCGTCAAAGAATGTTGAATAAGGTAAATGCAAGATCTGCATTCAGATTTCTACTCGCACCTACCCACTCATCCACCTACCAACACCTTCGCTCAGAAGACAACCTGAAATATCATCCATACATCCAACATACATAATACATACATACATACTACATAACATACATACACGGCACGCGCACTAACACCCAGCCATTGTGGCGCACAAACAGACGATCGCAACACTGTGGCCCACACACACACACACAGCGACGACTAAATATTAATTTGAAGAGAAGGAACGTGTGGGTTTTTATTGATTGAAACCGTAATCGTATGCATAAATTTATATTGACGGTACCTTTTTTTCTTTTTCGGAATCGATGAAAGCGAAACAAACAAGCAAAAAAACCTTACAGAGTGTATACACCGCTTTGTAAGATTGTGGCAAGGTATATTGCTAAATAGACTGACGTGATGGAAAGCCAAAGGCAAAGACAGACTTATTTGCTCGCCAACTCTTCAAGTGCTTTGAAATTTTGGAAGAAAGTTTACATTTTTTATTAAATTTGCTGTTATATTGGATCTTGCAATATGTAAATTTTGTTTCTCGAGATGCTGGGTGTCCTGGGCCGTAAGTTTCAGTTCTTTTCCTTTTTTCTATGTTTACAACTTTGCCTGCCAATTTGTGTTGCTTTTTGCCTATTAGCTCCTATTTCATTGCCGTTTTTTTTTTGGGGGGGGGGCGGATTATGGAATCAACACCATAGAATAAATAATACTTTAGAGAAAATGATTTGAAGCAATTCTCGAGGTTCTTGGAAGTGACATATGCACATTTTACATCCTGGAAGGTTAACCTTTTGTATAAATAGGGTTAGAATTGAATCGCGCGTCAGAATGGCAAAATCGAAACAATTGTGTACCTATGATACACTTCACAATTTTAAAAATTCAATATATTTTTTCATTCTCAAAAATCTGTACTTCATCCAGTTGGCTGTGCACACCAGCGAGCTCTGAAAGAAAATGTATTTGTTGCTCGTATTTTTATTCTACGGTGTTTATTCGGCGGGCCGGGTAAGTCCAAAGCAGAAGGAGGGACGAGCAGGGGGGGGCACGTGCAGGAAAGGCCCAGGGAAGAACGAGGACGACGAGAAGCGGAGAAAAGCAGGGACAAGGGGGAGAGGGCGACAGGAAGCAGGACGAAGAGACGCCGGGAAAACCGCCCAGCCACCGATGCTGGAGTGAGTCCTATTAACTGTATCCTTTCACAGAAGGTAAATTACACTGATGAGACTTTTTGCTTGCTCTCCATATCGTCCAAGCGCGTGCGAAGAAACAATACAAATGGCACTGTTTCTAAGTGAACATTTCTGAATTTCTGCTGGTGATTCTTTTGTATTCTCTGGCATGCTTTGTTGTTCTGGAGGACACGGTTTCTGGACCAATCAACGACGTTGACCTCTTGTGCAAGAGCCCCATGACTTACCGTCTTTTCAATAACTACGATTCCCGTGTGAAAGTAATTCATTGTCTGGCAGGTTCATAGTCCGGTGCTCCATAGACGACAACGGAATAAGCGTGAAACAAGTTGCGTTAAGAGTTAACTGAATCGTTGCCCTATGTCCACCATTGTTTCCGGACTGTGAGCCCCGAAGGACTACATGCTCCTGCCACACCCCGGTTTGAATTACTTCACATCAAAAATTTTTTTTCTTCTTCCTCAGACCTAACGAGTTATTCTGACCCAATGCATCTCAATTCAGAATACCTTCAGTAAGCCCTATATACACTTCCAGTCGCATCAAGCGATTTCTGCGCGTGAGCATGCGTACCACTTGGTCTTGGGTCAAAATCCGGTAATTGCGCACAGCCCAAATGCGCTCGCTGCGACTGGGAAGTGATCCTGGGCTTTATTATTCAACTTTGCTTTCCATTTTCATAATAAACAAGAGCACATCGTTTATACGACCTATCTCTGAACATTATACAGTTCCTCGCGTTGCTCGGATCATTTGAAAAAGGACTAAACTTGAAAGATTTGATCACCATATTCTGTGTGTGTGGCTTCCAACAGTTTTGATACCCGTAAGGTCAAAAGGCAATTCAACAGGACTTTACCGAGTTTTAATGGACTTGTATAACAAACAATAAAACAAAGCAGCTTTGTTAATTGAACAACATATATTGTGTGGACGTCCTTTAATCTTGTTTATACTCAGGAACATCACACAACTATGAGCCTAGTCAAATCTCATTTACCTTGCACAGCAGGTTCAGACCTTCCATCCACATTGTCTTTAGAAAGTACACCCCCTTATTTTTACTGTACGATATATGATACCAGATCACACAGGTCAGTTCAGTCAATGCATGTAAAGTACACCCCCGAACTTGTGTCCTTGGTGGATTAGCATATTGTAACTCATAGCGACAGGTCTTTCATGTACCATAGTGGATCTTTTCCACTGTCGGCTGATTAAGCATGGAAACAGCCGTAATAGTGGGAGGTAATGTTTGCACAGGAGTATAGCTGGATGTATACACTGATTTAATAAAACAATTATTTGAAAGATGAATTTGTATATTAATCGAGGGTCAGATCACCTCATATTATACACCATATTATGATTAAATTATATCATAAATGGAATTCAGAATTGAAAGTTTAAAATATTTTTTAACTGTAATACCAATTTTGGTAAGCCAAACTAATACATATGTGTAAGATTGTATAGATATGTACTTATTCAACCCGCAGACAATCATCCACGCGTAAGCTTTCGGTCAAAGTTTGCTCAACGTTGGTTTAAATATTATAAAAAAAGAAAAATTAAAAAAAATATGTTGATTTTGAAATTACATACTTTTGCGAACTAAAAACGTTGCCACTATAAATCATAAATATTATGGTTAACATTATTTGGTATAAATCATCGCGTAAAAAGTTGGCATATTTTTCTTTAATCTTTAATAAAATTTCATCCTATTTCTTCCCTGAATATCAGTGATGTACATTATGCCATTGACTCCAGCAATAAAGAACTATCGATATGAGTCACTCCGCCCGGCATACACAAAACACTTTGTTTTTTTTTAAATTAGGAATTTAAGAGCTGCTGTTATTGCAATTGTAGATGAAATATAACATGTGTTTATCGCACCTCGCCCCGATTTCTATTGAACTTCTTTCGTCAGGGCCCGTGCCAGGAATTATGTGGGGGTGGGGTGAGGACGTGTGCGGATTTGGCAGAAAGTGGACTTTTGGCTACCAACAAACTTTTTTTTTTCGACTCGCTGCGCTCGCCGGTTGAACCCAAATTTTTCACCGTCGCCTACAAATTCTGAACCGGGGTGGAGGGGGGGGGGGGAACAGTACAATAACAACAACAATGGCTATGCAATAGATTAACCATCGGCTTAGTCATGTCATATACATTGCATTCACAACTTTTAAATCACAATCGGACTTCATATTACAATATTACAAGCGAACTTCAACATCAAAAAGTCGGACCTTTGTCAATTTCGAGGAGGGGAGATGCGTCGCACCCCACCCCCCGCACCCCCCCCCCCCGGCTACCCTGCTTCGTTTACGAATAATAATGCCTCAGCTTCTCCCTGAGAGTCCAATAACTTTGAACTGCGTATGTATAGAATAATTGTATGTAAAGCTGTGACCAAACAACGTTGTGCAGAAACAAGACCCGTAACTTATATTGCTATTCTATTTGATTACACCCGTTTTTAGAATAAAACAAAAGTACAGTTTATTATCTATCTCTACACCTGCAATATGGTACCGTGCATTGCTAGGATTACTATAGATACCTGTTTTTTTTTTAAATAATTTCACCCATATCGGCACCAGAGTTATATTTATATATAGGTCGGTTAAATTCCAAGGGTGTTCGATTTCTTCTAAAAACGCGATAAATTGATAGAAATGGGCTCGACCCAGCAAGTTTATGGTTATGATCCTGCACTTTTCTTCCATGTTCTCTTTATTTATTCTTTCTTTCGAATAAATGATGAATTATAATGTCAAAGTTATTTGAACGGCACAGTAGCTCAATGTTATTATTTGTGCGAGGAGAGGTTATTTTGTGTTGACATCATGAAAACAATAGCTTAAAGGTAAGGCCGGGTGGTGATAACACCTGAAAATCGGTAAACGTCATGGGAGTAAAACAATAGCTCTGCAAAGCTCTGTCACCCAATAAAAGATCGGCCAGTACTTGTCTTTCGCACCACGGGAGGTTAATAAATTATCAATAGGGCCGGGGCGATTTGCTTGGAGCAATGTGTATGATATACACCCACTAGTCACTAATATTCGGAAGGAAATGAGATGACATAATTCATTTTAAAGGTAGCTTTAAAGAAAATGTGCAACATCTAGACTTGACATACCGCGCCCACATATGACGGTATTACTCTACTATTAATCTATGCAGATCAGTTCACCGATATGCTTCAACAATTCCTTATCCGAGCATCTTTTCCGGTAGATGCGATTGCCTATTAACAGTCATTTTGAACCCAATATTGGGAAAAAGGTGTTAATGGTGGTAAAAAAATAAATTACTTGGCAATTTAGACAAAGTTGGTTATATTTTGCCTATTAATGTTGTTGGTTTTTTAAAAAGTTGTGAAGCTGTTGTCCCAAGCAATTTTGCCGTGAAAGTCATAAGAGTATTAATTGATAATTTAAATGTTTCGTGTGTAGAGCCGTGATAGTTTTTACCAAACTGGCACATTAAAAGTTGCTGCCCAATCTATCGCATATTTTGCACCTATTTTACACTAAGTGTGATTTGTTGTCATGTTTTTATATTTTTGACATTTTGAAAGAAATGCAATGAAAAGATATCATCATTCAACATATTGGTGAAAGATGTCCATGTTACCTGATTTGATCCACGCAAATCAAAAATGTGACCGTGGCAGGGACGAACTGAGTAGAAAGTGCATTGGAGTCTTTTGCGACACACTATGCTGTGGATTTCATATTCACTTGTATGTGCCGCTGGGTAAGTTAGGTGTCAGTAATAATTTGCACAAAGGGTATGCTGACTGGCTGCCGAGGTAGATCAAACCTGCAATAAGCAGTCAGAAACACGTATAAAGTTGTGCGCTCGTTTTAATCCATGCCAGATTAACATTTCGGTTGTTTATGTCAAATATAATTCTACCGCGCAGGTGCCTGTTCCCCACCTCTTCGTAACCCCACGTTATACTATAGTAGGATTTTTTTTATTCCTGTCATTCATTAAAGTGTTGGGGCGTGTCGTGGTCATATCCATTCGTTCTGAGAGTAGGCCTAATTCACCCCAATTCACTACAATCAAATCATTGAACGATACCGAATCACTAAGCATAATTGTAAATGACCCTTTTCCTCACGAACAAAATGCAAGGTAAATGACTGAAATACATTCAAACACCAAACTTGAACGAACTCTGAAGCCTTTAACTAAAAGATAGGAATAATTATTAAGCCCGCCCAAAGTTCTTCCTATATCGGCATAAGGAATTATAAAATCTGATACGTTTACCTTTTATTCGCCTTCAGAATAATGCATGACCATCTTGGTCAATATAAACTTGGCTAAATACTAAGAGTTTTTGGCCACTCATAACAAACTACAAGATTTAGGTGGCCTAAATCCCTCTCGAACCGTAATAGGTTTCACCAATGGGGTAAGCCCTCAACCAGTCGTCCGTGCGGGCGCTGCATTTTGATATTGCCGATAATTATTAGTTTGGGTGCTTGTATACACCATAATTGTCATATCGATACAAACAATCCGGCCAAATATCAGTTGTTGGATGTTGGGTGCTAGTTGGGTGTTAAATTTTGTCCACCCATGGCCACCCAACACGAATGAAATGACACGTCAGTCGTCCCGACTTTAAATAAAAAACCGCCTCAATGAATACATCTTGTCACTAAGCGCTGCGCTCTAAGCGACTAAGCGAGTGAGTATCGGAGCCAATGGATCCAGGTGCACGATTATTACCGCCTGGCCACCTCTAACAGCATACATCCATTTGTATCACTAAAACCTATTATGTATATGCAAAAGCGGCACCCAACATTATGTGGAAAAGAAAGCGGACAGCCATTCTCTTTCTATTTGTTGGTACTCACTTGTTTTCTTTGTTGTCGGCAAACATGCGAGACGATAATTTCTAAGATGACGTAACGTTTTTCCTCTCTATCTATATATACCCTCTTTTGTTTTCACCCGGGCTAGATATTCATGTACATACACTTTATCCGTCTTTGATTGAACTCCAAACAAAGGAATCTATAGCTGCCTCAGACTGACTGACAATCTATTGTGCTTGCAATTGATGTCTGGTTTGAAAACCTTTACATATTTCGATACCAAAAGGTTCATGTAAATTTGTTACATACAGCATCAATTCAGTTTGAACAGTTGACCATTTACTGCTTTTTATTTTTTATCTCAACACACACATCCCATCCAAATGCAATCTTACCATCGACAATATGCTTTACTGACAGGAATAACAAATCAGATTATACCTCGTATTCCTATGTCCACACAACAGACCTTTTTCATACCTGTACTCACTCCTTTGACAAATTGGTCACTCAGGCATTACATAGTAGATTACGACTGAGTTTCGGGAACGAACCCCAGAAGTGGTTTTCGAACGCTTGAGATTTTTTGGCGCCCGAAAATTAATGCTCCAGGAACATAATTATGGCCTGGCGCGATAATTGGTCTGGGGTATAAATAATCTGGATAATATGGTCCAGGACCATATTTGGCCATATTGGTCCATGGAGATAAATAAAAAAGAAATATGTTTCAGGGATAAATTTTGAATAATGCTGAATACGGTCCTTAGCATATTTGAATACACCAATGGTCCCAGGAGCATTGGTAAAATATACTCCTGGAGCAGTAGTGAAATTTTCTAATCAAATGCTACTCGGGGACCATATTTGGCCATGTGTCGCTGGGCAAAATGTACAGAAAGGTTACATTTGACTTAATATATTCGACAGATTATTGTGCTACGGACCTTATGTATCAAGGCGTAAACATTTCGCAAAAAAGGGGGGGGACTATAGAATGAGCAGCGTATGGATGTCCCCGATTTGAGGCCTAGCGGTCGTAACTGATCGTGCTGAGTGGAGACCACAAAAGTACTCCGTAAAACCAGGGCCCCTAATCTAACATCAATCCCGAGTACCTCACATAGCGTGCGACACAAAACTCCAATCATCAAAGCGAGGTCCCTAAAATCTACTGGTGCAAAGGCAGGGCCCAGATCTAACCGAGTGGAGAGACCCAAACTACTCACCAAAGCCATGACCTAGGACTTCCATCCACTGAGTCTAGCTGCGTGCAGACGACAAAAATAACTGATGGAGACGCCAAAGCGTGGGCCCCTAATCTACCTGAGTAGAGAGACCGACACACTTTTTATCATGTCGGTCCATATAGGCGTTTATGCAAATAGAAATGATGCCCCCTACGGAGGGGGTTTGTTCGGAAGGACTACTATGAATGAGGCCGTATGAGTCCTTCCCATGTACGTACGTCGTAAAGTGATCCACTATAGCGGGTAAACCGAATAAGGCTACCATTTGCCATTTGCGCGGTCTTGACGTAATTGACGGTGCAAAACAACGGTCGGCCGTGAAGAATAAGCTATTAGTGGGGGGGGGGGGGGAACTGTATTGAACAGATCTATTTGTGAGTGTGCAAATCCGGATAAATTTACGAATTGTTGGTACACAATTACTCTTTATACATTGATAAATCAAACAAAATTAATAGAAGCACTTGCCACAGCCCCTTTCATGGGCCCCGCTGGGATTCAAGCAGTGGCGGCACCAGACCTCTTGTTTCTGGGGGGGGGGGCAAACGGGGGGCAAAGTGAAATTCTTGGGGGGGGGGAAATGAAATGCTGGGGGGGGGGGCTCTGGGCGGGGGGGGGGGACAAAATTTAAAAGTTTGCATTTGCACAACCAATTTTTGGCCCAAAAAACGCGGATCTTTTCAACCAGGGGGGGGAACTGGGGGCAAGAAAAAATTTTGGCCCAAAATCGTCTGTCTTCTGACCAGGGGGGGGGGGGAAAACCTGGGGGGCAAGTAAAAAATTTGGGGGGGCAATTGCCCCCATGCCCCCACCCCCCCCGGCGCCGCCACTGATTTCAATGTTAACAAGGGTAAAATTTTTACAAATGTTCCGATTGTGTTGAAAGCAACCCATGCTGTCTGTCTGGTTACAAATTATTCCAAAAGGTATAGTTTATACTACCTGTGACTTAAAGTTTAGAATAATTGGGTAAAAGGTAAAAAAATCAAATTTTGTTTTGTACAAGGGTCATACATAAAAGTTGCCCAATTTTTGTAAAAATGTTTTCAAATTGTTGGTTTACTATTAGAATGAAATAGGAATAGTTTTGACTATCTTACGTGTTGGGTTATTAACCAAAATGGCATATAAAGTCAACAGCTATTGCAGCTATTGGATTCTAATAACCTGTGACCTATTTTGTATGATAGACTTGAAAACTAAGCATAACAGATAAGGGCAAACTATTTCCTTAAGTCAATCCTTTAAGTTAGGGAAACAATTTGCCCACATAGTAACTGAATCAAAGCAACTTTTTTTGGATCCTTGTGACCAAACCAAACACCATGGTGTGCTTTTTAACACATTCAAACATTTGAAATTGTGACCCTGTATAACCTTGAAACCCCAGCTGGGGGACTAGGGTTTGGCAAGTGCTTCCATCATTTTATGGATTATCAATGCTAAATTATTGTTTTCAAAAATCCCCATTTATCGGACGACAGCCCTTATTACACGACAGTCCCCGGCTATATGGTGACATTAAAGCTTTTAAAAACAAGTTTAGTAGTGAATTATTTTGTTCCGTGAGTCGAAACCGCTGACTCCAAAGGAGCATGTTTTGACATTTATAAACAAAATCAATATTTGTTCGACAGAACATTCCCCGTCCAATTGCTCATTCAAACAAACCAATCATCCAGCCGCGCTGATTGACATATCTTGACATAAGCGCATTGTTGGTTAATTCTTCCATGACTAATAGTCTCTCATCTGACATCGATTTAATCACGTGTCTGGTTGCAAAATCTGACAGGTTCTAATTTTATTCAGTTTAGGATTAAAATTCCAATTTCCTTACTCGACAACCTCGCTGGACATGGTTTAAAAATGCCCTTTTTTACCCAAAATGGTCAATTTTTTACATCAAAATCAAAAATTTTATTTTAATCAAAAATTAGTATTGGAAAAGCTTTTGGAGATTTTTGGTGTCAGCTGAAAGGTAATTAAATATTGATGATCAAGGTATAATAAAACACATGAATTACTGGGTAAGTACTGGTGCAACTAAAGGGCCCAAATCTACTTAAGCAATACAGCTGCCCAAATCTCCTGACTGAGAGCCAAAACTACTGCCCAAAGCATGGCCCCTAATCTACCGATTTCTACTGCTTCTGACAAAAATACTCAGCAAAGCGAGGGCACCCAATCTACTGAGTGCAAAGGCATGTTCCCAAATCTACTGAATGGAGACACAAACACTTGCCCAAGCCAGGCCCCTAATCTACTGATCTCCTGCTGCAGACAACCACAAATACTCAGCAATGAGGCCCCCATCTACTGAGTGCCAAGGCAGTACTCCAAATCTACGAAAGGAGACACCAAAACTACTGCCAGCAAGGATTGGGCCCCAAATCTACTGTTCTACTCCTGCCGACCAAAACATACTCACAAGCGAGGGGCCCAACATCTGAGTGCAAAGTTAATGACCCCAATCTACCTTGAGTGCAAGGCAAGGACCCATATCTACTGAATGAGGCCCAAAACTACTGCCCAAAGCTAGGGCCCCTAATCTTCCGAGTCTACTGCTGCAGCCAAATAAATACTCAGCAAAGCGAGGGCCAAATCTACTGAGTTAAAATGCAGGGCCCAATCTACTGAGTGCAAAGGCAGTGCCCCAATCTACTGAGTGAAAAGGCAGGCCCAAATCATTGCATTGAGAGAACCAAAACTTCCCAAATTTAGGGCCCCTAATCTACTGAGTCTACTGCTGCACACACACAACAAATACTCAAGCAAAGAGTGAAGGGCCCAAATCTACTTATTGGAAGGGGTTATACCCCAATCTACTGAGTTCAAAGGCCAGGCAGGACCCATAATCTACTGAATGAAGAGACCAAAACTACTGCCAAAGTTGGGGCCCCTAATCTTCTGAGTCTACTCGCTGCAGACACAAAAATAAATACTCACAAAGCGAGGGCCCCAAAATCTACTGAGTTAAAATGCAGGGTCCAATCTACTGAGTGCAAAGGCAGTGCCCCAATCTACTGAGTGAAAGCCGGGCCCCAAATCTATTCATTTATAGACCAAAACTCCAAGTCAGGGCCCCTAATCTACTGAGTCTACGTGCGGCCGACCCCAAACAATACTCCAAGCAAGTGAGGGGCCCCAAATCTACGGAGTGCAAAGGTAGGACCCCAATCTACTGAGTGCAAAGACAGTACCCATAATCGACTAATGAAGAGACCAAAACTACTGGCCAAAGCTAGGGCCCCTAATCTTCTGAGTCTACTGCTTGCAGACAAAAATAAATACTCAGCAAGCGAGGGGCCCAAAATCTACTTATTAAAATGCAGGGTCCAAAATTTTCTCCTGAGTGCAAAGCAGGTCCCCACTCTACTGAGTGGAAAAGGGCAGGGCCCCAAATCTATTGAATTGAGAGGACCAAAACTAACTTCCCAAAGTCGGCCCTAATCTACTGAGTCTACTGCTGCAGACACAAAACAAATAACTCAGAAAGGGAGGGGCCCCAATCTACTGATTGCAAAGCAGGCCCAATCTACCGATGCAAAGGCAGGGCCCCAAACCTACTGAATTGAAGACTAAACTACGCGCAAAGCAAGGGCCCCTACTCTACTGAGTCTACTTCTGCAGACACATAAAACTCCTCCAAAGCGAGGCCCAATCTACTAGTTCAAAAGCCGGCCCCATTCTATCGAGTATTGAAAAGGCCGTGCCCCAATCTACTGATGCAAAGGCAGGTCCCCCGAACTACTGAGAGCAAATGCAGGGCCCCAAACATCTACTGAATGAGAGACCAAAACTCTGTCCAAAGCAAGGGCCCTAGTCTACTGGTCCTACTGCGGCACACTTGCTGCCTACTGAGAGCAATGACAGGCCCCAAATCTACTGACTGGAGAGCCAAAACTACTGCCCAAACCAAGGGCCGAAATACTACTTATTTCAAAGAGCCGGGCCCCAATCTATGTAGGCCAAAGGCAGGGCCCAAATTCCACAGAGTATACTCCTGCAGACACAAACAAATACTCAGCAAAGCGAGGGGCCCAAATCTACTGAGTTCAACTGTAGGACCCAACTATCTATCTATCTACTATCTATCTATCCTATTCACCATGTCCCATAGGACGTGCTCCCCTCGACCAAATTTAGACCATCTATTCCTATCTCGCGCTTCTATAATGCCTTGGGAAGTGTGCCCACACTGATGTCATCTTCCCATCTCTTCCTTGGGTCTTCCTTTCTGTTTGTGTCCTTCGACAGTTTCCATGAAAATGCGTTTGGGTAGGCGGATGTTTTTCATTCTGCACAAGTGACGAAACCATGTCATCTGCAAGGCAGTGAATGCACTAGGATCCTTTTGTTTAAAGTGGCCGGAGTAGATTCTGACAGAATTCTTCCATTCCGTATCTATCCTTCCAGCTATATATAGTATTTTCTGTCGCATCGCTCGCAATGCTTCCAACCTCTTCATGTCATTCTTTGTTGATGTCCAGGTTTTCAGATGCCATACAGAAGCACTGGTTTGACTAGTGGAATTAACAAGACGTAGTTGGTGGAGAGTGAAGAATGTCTTTATCACTCCCGACTCTTCTGTAATTTCCTAGTGCTGTTGATGCCAATAAAACTCTGCTTTGGATTTCGCTGGTGGAGATTCGTTTTGATGGTGTTTTCAGCTGTTACCCCCAAATACTTGAATCTGTTAACCTGTTCAAGTGGTGTACCATCAAGGTGAATCTTTACTGGGAGCTGGTCATCACGGGAGAATACCATAGCTTTTGTTTAGGTATAACTGATCTCCATCCCATATTTCTTGCTAGCATGATTCACTTGCTCATCAAGGTTTGCAGATCGTCCTCTGAGTCAGCGATGAGAGCTATAGCGTCAGCAAAACGTACATAAAGAGGTCTTTTAATTTGTAGCCATCCATGTTTATGCCCAATTGGTTACAGTTATCAAAAGGCCTTCTGCTAAGATGGTATTCGAGAAATATGTTGAGAGGTCTGGTGATAGAAGACATTCCTGGCGCACGCCATATTGATTTCAAACCACGCTGTAAGATTGTTGTTACGTCTGTTGCAGCTTTTAGCCTTGGTCTAGAGATCTCTGATGATGTTGATCAGTTTTTTGAGGCACACCATAATAAAGCATCACTGTAATGAGGCCATCGTGCCATACTCGATCGAATGCCTTCTTAATTGTAATCAATGAAGACAGCAAAACCTTCCAATCTTTCTTCTCTCGGCGATGTTGGATTAGGAGCATCAGGGCGAAGACTTGTTCAATTGTGGAGCGGTCAGGTCTGAACCCTGCTTGTTCTTCTGCTAGAATGGGCTTCTACATAGGGCTTTATCCGGCTCCTTTAATTTCCAGAAGAATTTTGCTGGAAGGGTTAATCAGGCTGATGTCCTGTAATTCTCACACTTGGTGATGACTCCCTTCTTGGGCATGGTAAGAATGAGAGATTTTGTCCATTCTTCTGAAGCGTTAATTTTCCAGATATCCTTGCAGATTTGTGCAATTGTGCAATTGATGCACTCACCACCATGCTTGAGCAGTTCCCCTGGGATCCTCATCAGAACCAGGGACTTTTCCTGACTCTCAGCTTTTTGACAGCTGCTTCACTCAGAACGGAGATGGATGGCTCACTAATCCAGAGTAGAACAGCTAGTCTCTGTAGTTGATGGATGAAGACATGATGGGTCAATGGTAGTCTGATGATTGTAGAGGGCCTTACCATATTCAACCCATCTTTGTTCTATTTCACTGCTTGGAAGAATCTCACCATTACTACTGCGGATATAGTTGGGAGGTAGGTCTTCTATCTACGCCCTTAGTTATGGTCTTGCTGGTGTTGAAGACCTCTTTGCTCTTTCTGTGCATGTTCTTCTCCAAGATGTTACATTTGTCATTGTACCATTTTTCTTTGTCAGCTGTAGGCCTTTTTTAATCAATATCTGGTCAAAGTGGTTGTACTCTTGACGACTGTTAGGATCTTGTATGGCCTTCTTCCTTGCTTTCCTTCTTTCATCTGTCTGTGCAAGAGTTGCATCGGAGATCCAGCGCTTCTTCTTTACCCGATGAATTCCCAGGACTTCATCTGCTGTCCTTTTTGATGATGTGTGGTGCTTTTCAAGCAAAGAGTCTGCAATGGATTCATCTATGTCTACTTCATCATCAAGCCAACCGAAACCTGTTTTGCAGCTTCAGCTGAAATTCAATTTTCTACATAGGTCATCAAGCGTGGTAAGTTTCCACTTCTTTCTCTTCTGGCCTTTCTTTTCAACTTTGAATTTCACCCTCAGCTTGGCAATACAAGGGATGGTCTGATCCAACATCAACACTTTGAAATGATCTGGTGTTAGCCACTGCTGGATCTCCACCTATCCTCTTTATCCGAATCAGGTCATCATGTCTTAGTCTTATGATCGGGCGAAATCCATGTTCCACTTTTCCGGATGGGTTTGGTTTGAAGAGAGTGTTGGATATTAACAGGCGGTTTTCTTTGGCAAAATATAAAGCGTTACCTCGTCGTTCATCTCGTCCATCTA
>JAMKCH010028688.1:0-44353 GCA_023653785.1 Ophioderma brevispina | reverse complement strand
GTGGGCACCCCTGGACCTTTTGACCCTGGCACTTACCCTTGATCTCATCAACATCTGAGGGATCGCATGGTGCCCCTATGACAAAAGTTTGGGTTCCATGAATTCCAAGTTTTAAATTTAGTCATTAAATTTTTAGCCCCTTTTTCAACTTGACCTCACATGACCTTTGACCTTTCAACTGAACCTTTGACCTTATCAGCAATTGAGGGATCCCATTGGTGCACCTATGGCAGAAGTTTTGGTTCCAATTGAAGTTAAACTCATTGAGGTCAATTTAAAAAAAGAAAAAACCTAAAAAATTAAAAAAAAACACTCCACACACACACACAATACCACGCACACACAACAGAATTGCTAAGTGGTCCTGCCAGCTATAGCTGGCGCCACAACTCCGAAGACAACCTTGAGTGTTTGAGTGTCTCCATTGGACACTTTGGGGAAAGGAGCGGTGTGCGGGGGGGTGACTCGCAAGGTTATTTTTGTTGACAAATTTGCCTGTGGTTTGAATATCATTGCCCGTCGAGGACAAAGCTTGGAGTGAAGTAAATAATGATTTAATTTTTACCTCCAGGGTTTTACTTGCTCCCTTGGGAGTTTGGTGACTGTCTGAACATGACTAATACTGCAATTTGTCCAAGGTAAAAAACACTACTTTGCCCGTACTATTTGGGCAAAAAAAACCAGCCACTTCTTAAACTTACTAAATCAACAAACACCACCACATTTGAAAAGACAAACACCCCAAATACTTGTTAATACCTTCACAAGATTAAGTTATAAAATCTTTTCCATACTGGAAATGTTTATACAATCATTGTTTGGAGAGAAGGAAGGAATATGACACACGATATTTTGAAAATACCTGTCCATAAAAATATCATTTTTTGCAGTATGAGGGTGAGGTTTGTCCAACTAATGTGCATGTTTACTTTTTTGTAATGCCCAAAAAACATGTCAGAATTAACGCTCATTCATACCTGATATTTTTTTTGCTTGTTTTTCTCATCAAAATGAACCTTTATTGCTTTACATGACGGAAATTTAAGGGGCACTGTTCGTGATCCCCAAACCTCATCCCCCCAACTTACCGGTCAAAAAGTTGATATTTTAATAATTATCTGCACCATTAGCCTTAAGTAATCCATGTGTACCAAATCCTATACTTGGCAAATTTTGGTTGTATCTGTAAGCAATTATTTTCTGTCCGTACACGGCAGAAATTACAAGCACATGGCCTATGGGACCGTGGGAAAAAACAATTGCTCATAAACAAAACCGCAAGATCGTGGATCAACTCAAATATCTATGAACAATGAATCAACAGAAGGGCTGAAATCACGAATGCCCCTTTACGGACCCAAAGATCATATGGCTCATTACTTTGTCTATTATTCACTGTAGTACATGTTATGATAGTGAAATTGTTATCATGCACAATTCGGTGCCAAACTAGCCTTGTGGGATCATGTATATGTGTTACCGGTTAATGGACTGGGTTTTTTTGTTTATTTTTTCAATGCCGTTGGACCAAAAATCAATGCAATCATGTTTATTAGGGTATTAAGGCATCAACCAAGGCTGGAGTGAGTGTCATTTTAATGTTTTGTCAACTAATGTGCAGGAATTGATTTTTGTTAATACACAGAAAGCAAACAATATGCAGACAGTAATCAATCATGCAGAAAAGAACTAACGTAAGAACTTTCACTATTATCTTCATCAATATTAACTTTATTATTGCAAACGTACTTTGACGTAAATGAAAACGCTGCCCTGTTAAATGAACAATTAAAAAAATATTGCCATTACTATATACACCATGCAATAAGGTTCCGATACAGTTCATTATCCTATGAGATTTGTCATCTCATAGGAAAATGTTTATGAATTGATTCAATTCAAGCTAGACTCAAGTTGCTTGGATAATCTATCAAATACATTACGATCATTAATCATACATTATCTCCTATGAATAGGGGAAACTGGCTGTAGATCGCTTCTAAAGGTGCAACTAGAGAGTTTGAGTCCCCCCCCACCAAATGTTCTGTCATAATAGTAATTTCATATAGATTAGACACTCCAGATTTCTTACCTTGTATTAGCTACGAAATGTCTACAGGATAGCAAAAGGGTGATTTTGATTTGCTTGTATTTCAATATACAACATAGGCTGAATTTTCTATTTGCTCCTAGAACGAATTAGAAATTTCACACTTTTTGACACAAAGAAACATTGTCTCTCACTTAATCTTTCAGGATGGGGGATTTGTGATTGAAGCTTTACATCGGGCAAAAATCAGTAACTTTCGTTTTTTTTTATTTAGGACACCTGAAATGGTGAAATCCTGTTGCACCTTTAAGAACCCATCGCTGTAAAACTGAGACCAAGACTTCAAGAGGAGAGATCTTAGTTTACAGGTCCTAGAGCTAATTTTACCAGTCTAGGGTCTGTTTTTTATGCATCCTGTACTGTTAACAACCTAATACGAAGACTTAAACCTGTAAAATAAGCTCTAAGCCATGTAACCAAGACCTCTATGGTTTGCAAACTTAGGTCTACATTACAGATTGAGGTTCCAAGCTGTAAACAGAAATTATTTTTCAGATACCATTTATGACATTCACCAGAGAATTTAATTGAACCTCTTTGAAGCCATGCTGATAGTGCCCACACTTTGCCAATAACTAATCCTTGTACATGAATATAAATAAATCTGAATGTTCAAGATTAGCGAATTCTTCCAGTGTAAATTATCAATATTTAATATAAGGTGCGATTGAGTCATCAAATAATGTTAAAAGAAAACTATAATTTACTATTGCATAAACACACAGAGCCAGAAGTTAAACTATACATGCTATTCTCGAGGTAAAAAAGTACATTGCAGTATGTTCCAAAAAAAAAGTTCCAGTAATCTCGGAGACATGACTTGACTTCAACCTTTTAATCAATCTTTATCGGAATTTGTTTGCTTTATGAATAATAGATTGTAAAATACTCTTTCAATATTTTCAATTCTTATTCCTGTAGCGAATGACGAAGTGATTTTTGGATGGCCGACATTGGACTGCTACGTCTATATGATGTGACATTGTTTATGTTTATGCGCCCCCTGTTGGTGTAAGAGAAAGCTGCAGGCAAAAAGACTTACTTTGTAGGGGAAATTCTGTGTTTGCTGTTAACTTTTGTTTGAATTAAAATAAATTACAATTTCTTATCAATCATTAATAAGCTAATGCTCCCAGCTGCATTTTGTGACCAATTTAGATAAGGAAAGATTCTTGCAAGTAATTTATACCAGATTTTATGGGTCTGTCACAGAAACTACTGTAATATGTTGCCTGCCAGGAGAAAACAACAGAGGGGCTGATGGCACAAGTGGACGTCATAGGTTCACATCATCTTATGAAAATTTTCTTGACGTTGAGCAAAAATCAACATCACACTGATTAGCTGAAGGAATTTTTAAAACACTGTATATTAATGTTCCCCCCCCAACTGTCCACAACCTAGTAATTTTAAAAATAAAAAACAAAAAAATTCAAATATTATGATACATTTTATTAATAACACTTACATGAAAAATAACTTATAACATCAGAAAAGTTGCCACTTTATTGGAATAGATTTTTAAGCAAATAGTTTGTAGTTTTTGTATCATGTGCCACAATTTACTGAATGTTTCAGTTTTAGTGTGTTCTGAGTGCAACAAAAAGTGGAAGCAAAGACTGAGATCACAAGTGAGTGCAAGAAAGTCTTAAATACAATAGCTGCCATGTGTCAGGAATTCCCATAAAAACATTACTAATATGCCAAGTCTCGATCAATGGCTCTTGAAAAAGTTCTTCAGGTGGCACAGTTGCCTGAAAAAAACTATTTTACAGAGCCACTGACTCAAGGCAAGATAAAGTGAGTTATCCTAATACAATGCAGCACACTAATTATCACATGGCAGCTATCGCACTACGTACCTTCTGGCTTCAAACATGAAAAATTCAATCGAAAGAGCAGTGTCGATGCATTCATCCCATGAGTACACCTCTTGATCGGTCACTTGCAGGGCATGCAGGGTATTTATACTTGTTACAAACATGCAAACATCAGATTTTTGATGATTTTCTGATTTAGTAAATCACTGATAGTGCCTTTAGTCGTAGGCGGGCTGGGTGGCACCCCGTGTGCATGAGATGTGCCCTAAGTTACTCTTCAAAGCCATGGACTAGACCATCAGCCATAACAAAAAAGTGAGGGTAGACTTTTGCTTTACCCCCGGCACGTTTTTTTCGCTCGAGGGCGTTTTCAAAATTGGCCGACCAAAAATGGCTATTAATTTAACACCATATAAACGAAGTTTTCATAGCCACAATATAGGGTAAAAGGTCCAGCGTTTTATGTTTTCCATATATTTGTTGATTTGTCAAATGTTTTTAGAGCCGGTCACAATCACATCTTTTCTTTAAATGTATCTCGTTGAGGGGGGGAGCTTTTCAAAATGGCCGCCCCCCCAAATGCATTGTAAACCTCATAATGATGTTTTGTAGCCAAAAAAAGGGTTGAAAATGCCCAGTATTCAGTGTTGTTTTGCTATATTTGTGATGTCAATGTATAGAGCAGTCCACATTCCACCACTAAGGTATTCTTCATTGAGGAGCGTTTCAAAATGGCCGCCCCCCCCAAATGGGATTTAACACCTTCTAATGAGGTTTTAATAGCCATAAAAAGGTGTAAAATGACCCAGCTTTTCAGCAGCGTTTTCCTATATTGTTGATGTCATATGTAGAGAGCGGTCACATTCACTACCTAAATATATTTCGTAAGGAGGGGCACTTTTCAATGGCTGCCAAAATGCAATTTAGCACATCATACAATGTTTTTCTGCAAATTATGGATCGAAATAGCCCAGTTTATTTTCGTGTTTTGATATATTTCTACAGATGATTTCTATTGATATTGATGATTTTCGAGTTATGGTTTTCGTTAATGGATTTTGATGATTGATTACAGTACAAATACTGGTGTTTTGTTATTGGCGATATTCAATCTAAAAGTGATGATCGGATTATTTGTGCGCTTAGCAAGAGGCCACCTCGCGAAAGCAAAATGATTGTGACGATTTAATTATGGCAATAGTAATAACTGGCAATCGCCAATGTAAGGTCTCATATGGAGGAGGAAGAGAAGGATTTACACAAAACATACATAGTGGACTTGATGGCCAATGTCTGAAACCTGAAGACAAAATTCGCAGCACATTTGGGGATTTTCACAGTGACAGACAAAGGCTTTGGCATTATATGTGGAAGTCTGTGCAAAGCTGCCCAACAGGCTTTGTTATTACAATAAACAAATCTATGAAGGATTCTGAACGAAAATAACGTCAAGCCATGCTACTAATAAAATTGAATGAACAAAAACACAATTTCAATCGGGATGCATCCCTTCCTTGTCGAGATGCACAGGTTCTGGGCCTTCAAATAGGTATCAAGGAGAAATTCCAGACCCTTCTCCATCCAGGGGTCTGTCCAAAAAAAGCAGCCCAAACTTCACCCTACGACCAGAAATATACTAAGTTCATTTCAGGATGGCGATGATACCTGCTTCTCTTCTTTGGTGGTTCCAGTAGTAGTAATGGCAGCGTCCCGCTTAACGAGATATATAGAAGAGGCTGATGGTAGTATCATTCTCATCTGATGTGCAGGCAGTCAATTTAAGCCAAGATCACAACTGATATAGTTTGTTTTAATTTACTGGTGTATTGTTGCTATTACTATACTACTGGGATGATTTGCATTCCAATGGCTTACTATCTTGGAGCAGCAGATAGGTTGGGTAACAAATAAAAACGATCATTAATGCCCTACATAGGACAAGTTTTGATCAATTTTGATACCAAGTGTTAAGGCTCCTTATGGTAACCATTATTTTCTTATTTTCCTCCTTGTTGGTCTTTACGAGGCATTACTAAAAAACTGGTTGCTACCTGAGATGAGTTGCTACTGCAGATAATTCTGAATTGTTGGTAATTAAGTTCAGTCAGATTTTTAAAAAAATCTGTTAATTTGTTGGCATTGTAACCCATCATACTGGGCTTACTATTTGATTGATCAGAAACCTGTCCATCTCTACAGGAAGGGGTGAATCTGATGTTGATAATTCAAATGATTGATAGCATCCTATGATTGAGGTTGTTTTCGTTCGAGTCCTTCACAGATTATTGTCATTGATAACGAACAAAGGTTATATCAAGCTGTTTGCACCTAATGCAGACTTCAAGATTAAATTCAAACCTGTGTCTGAAAAAAATCCCCCAAAGTGTGTGCAGAAGGGAAGATTTTGGTTTTCAGACATTGGCATCAATGAAACAATTAGGGAAACACTGAAAAAAATGGGGCCATTTTACCTTTTTTGGCTATTTTTAAAAAACATCATACTATAAGGTGTTAAATCGGCCCATTTATTTTGCGGGCCAATTTTAAAAGCGCCCGCCATTAGGAATAGAAGACATTTAAGTCGGAGGACCGATCTATTTACATTTGGACATCCAAAATATACGCCCGAAAAAAAAAAAAAATGGCCATTCACCCCATTTTGCAGTGTAAAAACATCATTGGAGGTGGACATTGCATTTGGCAGACATTTTGAAAAGCGGCCATCCATACGAATACATTAATGAATGGGGGACTGCATACATATGACTCAACAAATATTATAGGAAAAACACTAAAAGCTGAGTCATTTTACCCCTTTTATGACTATTAAAACATTATAAAGTGTTGAATCCGCATTGGCGGCCATGTGTTGAAAAGCGCGCCCCATGAGGACTCATTGAGTAGTGAATGTGAATTTGACATCAACAAACTACAAAAAACCACTGAAAACCTGGACCATTCCCCCCTTTTGTGGCGTGTTTGTTTTAATAACGTCCTTATGGGTTGTTAATTGCATTTAGCGGCCATTTGTTGAATTCATCTATCCCCCCACAACGGATTCACACAGCACCTCCTCTCCACTCCACCCCTACGACCCGAACCCACCTACCGTCCACAACCCCCATACGCCCTTCCCTACCAACACCCACCCGCCGCACACCCCCCACCCACTGACAATTCCATTCCTTCACCATCTGCACCTCCCCCTCCACTCCGTCAATTCGCCCCCCCCACGAACCCCTCCTAATATTAAACTCCCCCTACTCACCCTCACAAACGCACCAACCTCATTCTCCCCATCGCACTGACCCTATAGCTAACCTCGAAAACTACTAACAAATCCGTATAATAACTCACCCATAATTCATCGAATAGCTTATTCCTTCTTTGTCCGGACCCAAGATTATTGTCATATCAGCAGGCACTCCACCCCGGCGCTACATCCTTCCCCAAAGGCCCCCCCCACCCTGCGCTCCATGAGACCACGCCCCTAACCCCTCCACCTCCAAGGGAATCATTCCCTCCGCCAAGGCCATTAACCCAGACATCAGCTACAAACCACTTACCCCACCCTCTCACCCCAATATTAATCCCCCACTTACTTAACCGCCCCCATCCTCCTTCCGATTCAATCCCCCTCCAGCCTCAATTCTGACCAGCCAACCCCCCCTTCACTCATTCCCCCCTCCCTGCAATCACCTACTATCCCCTCCTATCTCCAACCACCCCTCGGTACTCCCGCTCTGCCCATAATCCCCTCTACCTCCCACTCACCCCCGAATCCATTATACTCCTCCACCCCACCCTCATCCCGCACCTCTCCTAAGCTCTTCTTCCCACCCCCCATCCACCCGAACCCCACACCAACCGCCTCCCAGTCAGAGAAAGCAGTCTTCGCCGGATAACGCCAACAGCCTTCTGATTCCATATCCACACACTCATCACCACTCACTCTTTCTCCCCCAAACAATCCAACCTATTCAGATTTCCATAAACTCCTCTACCTCTCTCTACTCCCCCATACTACCACCGACGACGAACCAACACAACACCAAACACCTCACCCCCCCCGTCACCACCACTACTCCCTCCCCTTCTGCTCCGCTACCTTTTATCCCATCCACCTGACACCACTATTCTCTCCCCCTCAGCCCCCGCATCTAAATGCATGACTTACCCTTCTTACTCACCTTTACTACCCCTCACCTCTTACTACTGACGACCCTAATCTCCTACCCACATTCCCGTTTCTCTCCTCCCTCCCAACTAACCCAACAGCTTAAAACCCCATTAAACCCCTATACCCCCTGTTAACACTTTCCTACCCTCCCCACATCACTCCCCAACTACAACACCTCCTAACTCCCCAGCCTCGTAACAATCACCCCAAACTCGCCTTATTCTCAGCCCAAACCTCTACCATTTCCCACTCGAGAACACCACAGTTGCTTATTCCCAACACCCAGCCCTCAATCCCCTACTACACTCAAACAACACTGTCTACACTTCTACTCTACCTCTGCTTATCCCCGTTCTTCCCGAATCCATATCAAACCCTCCGCCCCCCCAACCCCCATATAACACCCCATTTCTGCCGCCTCCCATCCTATCTCCCACTCCAAATTTTACCCCCTACACCCCTCACCCACACCAGGCTCCAACCACCCACCACCACCCCCCCTCCCCCCGTCCATACCCTCCCCACACCTCTTCCGAATGCCCTCGCCCGAATCGCCACCCGTCGCCCCGGCCCAAAGCCCTGCCAGTATACGTCGGACACACCAAAAATCCTCTCTCCCACATAATTCTCCCACACCTCGCAAGCAACTGCGACGACAATCACCCCACCACCTTACCAACGAGCTCCCCGTCAAAAGATCATCCTCAACACCACACCCTCTATCCCAGCTCCTCACCCTCCCTAATTCGTGGCCGTACCACACCACCCTCCCCTACATACCCTACGCACCCCTCCTTCGACTTACCTCCTCACCCCAAGTTTTGCCCATGCGCAAGGTCAGGACAACACTTCTTCAGCGTCCCGGGGCGTCGAGCGCGCATCAGCCGATTCATCCCGACGCACCCGCACCAGTACCACACAACAACACTTTCCCCACACACGCGCGCAAACCATGCGCCCCTCGAGCCCCTCCAGACACAGGCCCCTCATCGCCTTCCCCTCTGCCACCACACCCCTCATGTCCCCCCCACCCCCTCCTAACAGCTGAACTCCCCATTAACCAATTCCCCGCCTCACATATCCACCACTCACCCATCTCCCTCCACTCCCTCTCTACCACCTCACCAGAACTTCTCCAACCCTCTTCTTCTAAACCCTCCCACCCTTTCACACCCCACCTTAATTAATTTCCCAATCACCCCCATGCTCATCACCCGCCCTTCCAACCCCCCACACCCAGCAATTTACACCCATCACCTCCCACCATTCCAAGCTCCCTCCAGGGGCCCCCACCACGTCACCCGCCTGCCGCGGTTTAGTGACCCGCTCGGACGCGTCCTTCCAGCGAGGCCAACTCATACAAAACCCACAAACAATCACACCAGCCCTAATCCTGCGCCTGAACTCCCACAATAATTTTCCCCCGGCCACACATCCCCAAACGGGTATCCTCCTCCCTCTCGGGATCACAATCCAAGCCTAAACGTTTCAATTCCCAAACCCCCTCTTCCCCGTCATGCCTTAAACTCACCTCTCCGACTATTCAACCCCCCTCTACACCCCCCCATCATAGTCCCATCCCCCTCCTAACCCCCGCACCCTACCCCGTCTCCCCACCCCAAACCCAAACCCCCACGCACCCCGCACCATACCCAGGCACCCCCCACACTAACATCCCACAAAATCTCCCCCTACTACGCTGCTAACCCCACTAATCCCCCAGCCCCGCCCCTTTCTCCCTGACCCCCCTACCAACTCAGCACCCCCTCCCCTCCTCACCACCCCCCCCCTTAACCTCTGCGACCCCAGGGCCACCTATACTTCCCTACACTTCAATATCTACCAATCCAACCACTCAACAAACACCGCAGCTCATCGACACATCCCAGACCTCTAGCCAACTCAAGCACTCCTAAACCGCCTCCAAGACCCCCTACTTATCCACTCCCCACCCCCTACTCTTGGTTGACCATCCCCTCCCCCCCCCCCCGCTATTTCTCCTCCCCATTATACACACCCCAACGATCCAGTAAACGCCCATGATCTCCCCCCCAACACCCTTTTCTCACGTCCTCTCCCCTCTAACTACACCCCCCCCTCCCACGTTCCGTATCCCCCCCCCCCACCCTCCAGCCCAACTACCTCTCACATCCCCCCCCCTATCCCTCCCCTGACTCCCAGAACACGTCCCAACAACACCACACCCCTCAACAACTCCCCATAACCAACCCATTTCCAACCCCCGCCCCCTCCATCACACATTCAAACACCCACCACCCCCCCCGTTCAATCACAGACTGACAACTACCACTCCCTGCCTGCAGAACCAACAAACTCAACACATCTCTCTAAACCTCCCCCCCACACCACTATACCCCCAATTCTTTCCCAAAGACCCGTTTTTCCGCCTCGTCCCGACCCACCCCCTCGCTATCATACCCTGTCGGCGAGTTACTAACACCCCTCCCTCCAGCCCCCCTCCCCACACTCGTAAATCAAGACCTACTTTTACACTCCCTTCCCCTCCGCCCCACCCTCTCCCCCCCCCCGCCCCTCTACTAACCACCCAAACTTCCCCGCCCCCCCCCGGTTCACCCGAGGAGATCCCCGCACTCCCCTCCTCCACACTTCCCCCACTCCCCCGCACGCTCCCACACCCCCACCCACTTTCCTTCACTACCGCCTAGGCCACTCCTTCCTTCACCCCCCCATCAACCAATCTCAACCCCTCATTTCCCCATCTGCGTTCACTCCACCCTCATCCCTAGCCTTCTCTCCTGCTACACCCACTAAACAACTTCCCCTTGCATCCCAGGCCACCATACCACCTCATTCTCCACCCCCCTCACCCTCTCTCCGCCTGTTTCCTCCACAATCCACCCCCCAGTTACACCTCACTCCCGTTCTAAATCTCAAGCGTCCAACCACACCTCCCCTAACCTCCCCATCCAAAACGACACCCCATCCAACCCTCAACCCACCACACCCTCCTTCGCCTACCCATACCTAAATCCTCCGCACTTTCGGATCGTTCACCCTCCCCTCCATCCGTTCTTCACCCTCCACCTCCCCCTTCCACACCCCTACTTCCGAACTCCCCAAACCCCAATCCCGTTCCCCCCCCTCTCCACTAGACCCACCCCCCTGCCCACCCATTTTCTCCCCTGTGCTTACTACACTTCACACTTTAATGCACACCAACCCCACCGAATCACTAGCGACCCACAGGAATCCGTGGTCTATTCCCTCACCCGCCCGACCACACTCCTTCCCTCAAATGAAGATTGGAACGTACGGCCATCCTACACAAAACAACCCAATACCACCCAACATCAACAACCCCTAACATTACACGCGGACCCCCACCCTGAGAGGTACCCTTACTCCTAAACACACCCCCACTACATACCCCGACAACAGAGCGCCGAACCGCTCACCTCCGCATACCGACTCACTAACGCCGGTTATTACATCCACCTACCTACCCACCCTCCGGCGGCCAGACTCCCTCTTGAACGTGAACACAAACCAGCCACTAATCACGACTGCTCGAGACACCCACCCCACTCCACTCATCACCACCTTCCCGCCCCCACCCCCCACCAAAATTACGCAATTCTCCTCCACCCCCCGCCCCATCCACCTTTCTCCTCATCTCCAACCCCTACCTCCCCTCCTCTTTCTAACATCCATGTCCATCCCCACTCGAACCCTACCCCCGTCCCCCCCCTCGCCCACCACCCCTCCCCCCAATGCCAAAACTCCAACTTACCTAACACCCAACCCCCCCCCTGTTCATCTTCCCCCTCCTCCACCCATACTTGAGGGCCACTTCCCTCTCACCTCTCCCTTATTCACATCACTTCTCCACACGATTTTTAACTCCAACCCCACTACCCCACCCCTCCCCTCCCCCCTTCCCACCCCTTCTACACGCCCCCCTACCTCCACCGATAAAGTTCCACACCCCACTCCCCCCCCTACTCCCCTGTCACTATCCGCCACTCCTCCCTTTTCTTCATTCCAACCATCCCCTTATTCGCCACTCCCTCGCACTTTTTTTCCGCCTCCCCCTTAAAATCCCACACTGCTTCTCCTACAGTCATACCCACCCCCCAAAACCCCCTGCCCAACATCTGAGTACCCCCCACAACATACAACAAGCCCACCCTCCTCTCGCCATTTCCCCCGCATCCCCCCTCCTGCCGAACGTCCAACTACGAAATTATCCACCCCCGCTACACCCCCACTCTATTCGCCCAACCAACTTTGGCATGCCGCCTTGCCACCGAAACAACCCCACCCCTTCCGCACCCTCAATCAGCCAAAACTTCCCCTGCGGTCCCGATCCATCAGCCACATGCCGAGAACTCCCCTCCCTCCCACCCATTCAAAGAATCCGACACGCCACCAGCCACTAGCGCACGCCACCCCACCCCACTTTTACGGCCACCAACTTACCGCTCCTCAACCCCGCCACTCCCCCCACCCCTTCATTCCACCCCGTACCTGCCCCTCTCCCACTTTCCTCTCCACAACACGCCTCTCTGCACGCTAGACTCCACATCCGCACCCCCAACCCCCATATCCAACTCCCCAACAACTTATCTCCCCTCTTACAAACAGCCCCCACAACACCCTACCAACATTATCGCCCCCGCTCTAGCAATCTTCTCCTCGCCCTCCTCGAGCCCCCACTATATTTACTCATCCCCACATCTCTCGCTCAAGCAACCTCGATCAACTCGCAACACCCATGCAAAGTGCCGCAGCCCATATTACCCTATCCCCTCCCTAGATCTCTGATCCCCACCGCACTCCCCATCACCCCTCCCCCCCCCCCAACAACAAGGCACCTCTAATCACCAGGAGCAAATCCAACCCCAACACACACGATCCCATTTGAAAGAAAACACATTCTCACCTCTCAACCGGCTAAGCTGCTGCCCCTCAAGAGTCCCGGGTCCCCTAAGACAATCCGCCAATCACATCCCAACAACTTCGCTCCCCCCATGAACAGTCGACCTACTCGCGCTCATCACATTCCAATCCCCAACAACCCCATCTACAGCACAGCCACACCCCCCAGTCAATTCCATCTCCCCCCCCTCCGCACGCCGCCACTCACCCCCCCCTTCCCCCCCCCTCCCCCAATACTCTATCAAACCAATCCTCATTGCGTGTCACTCTCCCACCGCGGCCATCCACTCTACCTCTTTGAATTATTTTCTTACCTAGCAGGCGGCTGGAATTCCTATCACCTCACCTCAACCAACGCCCCTCATCCCCCCCCACCTAATGAAGACCCACACTCCCCTACACATTACCTTACGCCCCCCCAGGATCTCACCTCGGGGGGCCTTTTACCCTAACCAACCCTACAAACCCAACCCCACGCAGCCAGCGCACGTTTACCCGTTTATCAACACCTCCCTTCTCAACAAAACCTCAAACTCTCCACCACATCGACAAATATAAATCAAACAAACGTAATTCGTCTTGTTCTAATTCTCTAGTTACCTATCCCCATCCACAAAGGTCTGGATTGTCAAAAGATAAGTACACTAAAACAAGCATTGGACTTTGTTGCAGGTGTGTATGAAGAGGTCCACCCAATAATTAAGAGAAGGTGAGCACACAAAATCGGATAGAAATCTGAGCCATGACAACAAACAACTTAGTTTCAAATTGGAGTTGTCATTATTGTTGCAGCAGAAGTCTTTGGAGCAGTAGTAGTTAAGTAGTAACATTGTTGTCCATCATAGTTTGCAGAGAAAGAAGTTGTTAAACTCGACAGCAATTCAAGTTCAAAGTCCTTCTTGGCCCTGAAAGCAAAATATTATCATAGAGTTCAAAATTTATCAAATTTCTTCTTTTTTTTTAAAATACTCCATAGTCTCAACCTTTTAGCATTTAGGTTTATAGAATGGCAGATGCATAAGAGACATAATGTTAAAGTTGTGCATTTCGTGAGTCCAGCCCCCTTCTGTTTTTAGTCATTGGATCACTAGAATATCCTTGAGCAAAAGCTTATTCTGAAAATTTGAGCTGATCCAGATTTTCGTTTTTGGGTTATGAGCAATTACTTTGTTTCCCACAGGTCCCATAAGCATAATGTACGGTAATTTCTGTCCGTTTTACTTTTACGGACAGAAATACAAAATTGCGAATTTCGACAGATGCGACCGAATTGCACCGAAGATTGGCAAACGTGGATTACTAAGTGTAACGGTTCAGATGATATAAAAATCTCACCGTTTAGTAAGTCGGGGGGACGAGCTGTTGTGGATCACGAATGCCCCGTTAAGCTGCCACATTTCAGGAGGGTATCAAGAGTGTGCATTCTTGCATGGAAAAAATAGGCAATCTATGTATCATATATGTATCTGCACCCGCAATAAAACTGAAATCTACAAGGTCGGATTATCCTGGTTTTTTTTTTTTCCCAGGGGCATGTCCCTCGGAATCAGCATGAAAAAGTATTCAAATGAGTTCCAAAACAAGCCCAGTCTTAGGTCAACGGCTCATAATTACTTTATACCATGATTAGTCCTGGAAACAAAATAATAAAGCACATCATACTCAGGCGGTGGAGGCCAAGCCTCATTCATTATAGCAACTCCCAAAAACGTCAAAAGGAAATCTACAGCCAATAATCTTGCAAACACAAACCAATTTGGTGCTTTGATTGTGGGTCGGGCATGGGTGTTCCCATGACCCACATACAAAAAAATTAAAAATATTAAAAAAAAAAAAAAAATCAGAAAATAAAACCCTTCCCGTGGGGGGTTTGATTCTTCAACTCCACGGTTTTGGAATAAGGAAAATATTCCTTGACACATATAAAATTACGAATTTTCGTCAAGATTTCGCCTTTTACGTGTTTAAAACAATCGGCGAGTCTTAAATTTGGCCATTTTTGGCCGCCCTCCCTGGTATAGCATATCGAACTCTACCAGCGCCAGGGTTAAAAGGGTTGTCTCGTGCGCCTTGGTTTGGCATGTTTCTGCCTGCATTGTGGTCTATATTTTTAACGTTTGCGATTTTGCCGCATTAGATCCGTAACGGGACATTCTCCAATTATAAGTTCATTTCACTTGTAAGAGGAGAAACCACATTAAGAATCTAGCACTATACACAAGCTAACAAAGTAATTACTGAGCACATATTGAATGGTTTCATGGAAAAACAATTGCATTCGACCACAAAAAAACTACATTCAAAATATTTGGTTGACCATGTGACATTTAAAATTTGCGCTAGTTTGCTATAAAGTTTTGGTAATGGATGCGGCTGCCCGGGAAAGAGAAGAGGAAGTGTCACATCACGAAACTGAAATAGAATGTTATGTGAAGGTGTATGCTGTTACTGACTGTGCTGGCCGTATCCCATAACTCCTAATTACAACGAAGACAAATACTTCTGACATGCCTTCATAAATAGGTAACGGATTTCCAAAAATACGAAAGATAAGCCACACTAATTATGCCGGTGCCCCAAACTATGAATATAATATGAAGTACATGGTTAATAGTAGTTGTGCCCTCATAAGAGGTTAATGGTTCTGAATATTTTTGTTTAGCTTTGAGTGCATTGGTACAAACTTCAATGCACGTACGCTCAGTTTCGATGACAAAATATGGCACAAGCCCCGCAGGGGGGAGTACATATTATTCAGCCAGGTAAATTGAAAGCAAGTGGAGCTAGTTTTGCCAAAGGAATGAAAATCTAAAAATAATGCAGACATTAACTTAATTCATATAACGTATTACAGCAGAAATTTTAACCAAAATTAAATTTATATTTTACTAATGAATATGCCATGCAGTAATGTTTTCTAACAAAGCGACACCAGCACTACCGCCCATTAGAAATAAAATGATCCACACCTTCTAAGCACAACCCATTAAGATGCACGGTGTGTGGAATAAATGGTTAAATATAAATGTGTGATTTTGCCAATCATATGTTCATCTTCTCATATAAACGTTGTTGAAATCTGGTTATGCCATTTAGGTTATGAATTTGGTCTATACATTGGACATCAACAAATATAGGGAAAACACTACAAAACGGGACTATTTACCCCATTTAGTGGCTATAAAATGTTGTATATTGTTTGTTAAATGGCATTTTGGCGGCCATTTGAAAAAAACGCCCTCTAGCGGAAAAAAGTGCCGGGGTAGCAAAAGTCTACCCCACTGTTGTTAGTCTGATGGTCTAGTCCATGGCTGTGAAGAGTAAATTAGGGCACATCTTCATGCACACGGGGACCCCACCCAGCCAACGGACTACTTTGAGTAGTTGAAAGCAGCAGCGGATGGTGGTGCCTGTAGGTTACACCACTTTCGCAAAAAAACAAAATTTTGTTATTTCTAGCCTATTCCTCCACAAAGGTTCGGATTGTCAAAAGAGTACACTCCTAAAACAAGCATTGAATTGTTGCAGGTTTGTAGAAGAGAGGTCCCACATAAGTAAGAGAAGTGAGCACAACTGATAGAAGAAATCTGAGCCATGAAAACCAAAACAACTTCTTTTCAATATTGGAGTCTGTCATTATATTTTGCAGCCGAAGTATTGGATTAACATTTGAATTTAATCATAGTTTGCAGAAGTTGTTAACCTGACAGCAATTCAGTTCAAAGTCCTTCTTGGCCCTGAAAGCAAATATATTCTCATAGATCTTCAAAATTTATCAATTTCTTACTTTTTTTTCAAAAATTGCATAGTCTTTTTTTTCCCAACCTTTAGATTTGAGGTTTAGCGAATGCAGATTATATAAGAGACATTAATGCTTAAAGATGCATTTCGTGATCCAGCCATTCTGTTTTAGTCATTGATCACTAGCTATCCTTGAGAAAAGGGCTTATTCTGAAAATTTGAGCTATCCCGACTCTTGCGGTTGTTGTTTTTGAGCTGAGCAATTATTTGTTTCCCACGGTCCCATATAATAGGCTACTGTGTAACTATAACAAAATTCTTTCCTATCACTTTTCATCATCAAATTGAAAAAAATACAAAATTGCGGAATTTCTTACAGTGCGACCAAATTTCACGTAAGATTTGGCACTCGTGGATTACCAAGGCTAAACGGTTCAGATGAGATTAAAAAATCTCAAACGTTTAGGTAAGTCGGGGGGACGCGGCTGTGGAATCACGAAATGCCACTTTAACTTTCCCACATCTCAAGGAGGTTATCAAGATGTGTTGCTTCTTGCATGGAAAAAGGAAATTAGCCTTATGTATACTGATATGTTTGCACCCGATAAAACCTTGAACATCTAAAGGTCGGATATTTGTGCGTAGTCTCACCTGAAATCGGGAATAGTTAGGAATCAGCACTTTGAAAAAGTATTCAAATCGAAGTCAAAAAACAAGCCCCCGTTCTTTTTCTATAGGTAACGCATAAGACTTTTAACATATGCTTCATTCCTTTAACAAAAATAAAGCATCATCATCTCAGGCAGGTGGCGCCCAAGCCTCATTCATTTATGATAGGCATACCAAAAACGTCCAAATAAAGAAATTGCACCAATACTGAGTGCAAACCACAAACCAATTGGTGTGCTTGATGGGGTCGGTCATGGGTGTTTTCAAGACCCACATACGACCTCGTTCGCCCTCGTTAGGCATACAACCAAAATCAAAATAACCCTTCCGTGGGGGGATTCTTCAACTCCCACCGGTTTTGGAATAAGAAAATATTCCTTGACAAATATAAAAAATTCAGAATTTTTCGTCAAGATTTCGATTTACGGTTTAAAACAATGCGACGTCTAAAATTTGTGGCTTTCTTGGCACGCACTCCCTGGTATAGCCTATCGATCTACCAGGGTTAAAAGGGTAGTAGTGAAGCCTTTGTTTTGCATGTTGCCTGCGCCATTGTTGGTCTATATTTTTAACTGTTGGCAGATTTTGCCAGCATTAGATCCGTAACGGAATGCTCCCAAATTATAAGTATTCAAATTTCATATTGTAAGAGGAGAACCCACATTAAGAATATAGCACTATACACTATAAGCTACAAAGTATACTGAGCACATATTGAATGGTTTTCTCATGGAAAAACAATGGCATTGACCACAAAACCTGAATTCAAAAATTTGGTCTGACCATGTGACATTCAAAATTTGGCGCTAGTGTATAACGTGTAATGTGATGCGTGCTGCCCGGATAAGTGTCCTACACCGAATATGTTATGTGAAGGTGTATGCTTTACTGTGCTGGCCGTATCCCTAACTCCCTAATTACAACGAAGCAATACTTCTTGACATCTTCATAAATATGCGTAAGGGATTTCAAAATACGAAGATAAGCACACTAATATGGCGGTGCCCAAACTATGAAGATAATTATGTAATAGCATGTAGAATACTTTTGGGCACCTCATTAAGAGGTTGTGAATATTTTTTTGTTAGCTTTTAGTGCATTGGTAAAAACCTCAATGCACGTAACGCTCAGTTTTGATGACAATAATGGCCAAGCCCCGCAGGTGGGAGTACCATTATTACCAGGTAAAATTGACGCAAGTGGATATTTTTTGCCAAAGAATAAAACTAAAAATATGCAGACATTAACTTAATTCATATAACGTTATTACAGCAGAAATTTTAACCAAAATAAATTTATATACATAATGAAATGCAATGCAGTAATGTTTCTAACGAAAGGATGCACACACCCGCCCATAAAATAAATGAATCCAAACATTCTAAGCACACCCATTAACATATGCACGGTGAAATGGCAAATATAAATGTGTGATTTTGTCCAATCATATTTTCATCTCTCATAATAATCGTTTTTGAAATCTGGTTATGCCATTTAGGTTATGAATTTGGTCTTTGAAAATGGTCACTACGTGCTACATGCTGAACCATTAATGACACAGTTCAGTTTACCGACATGTGTATGTATTGACATGACTTGACCTAATGCATTCTGGGTATCATAAATCATACCCAAAACCAGGGTGTATTTTCTAAATACACTAGTGAATGAGAGCTACTGAACTGTGCCATGGGAATTGAGACTATATATTGACACACTGTACTCCTTATTGTTTGTACCTGCCCTTTACTTTTCTTCCACACATGAATATGGGTACATACAGAGTGGTCCAAAAAAAGTTTACACTTTTTCTTATACAAATTTCTCAAATGTGGGTAGACATATCAAAATTGTTTGAAGATATTTATTAACTACACTATCTTGTTGGAACCTGGTGAAAACGGCGTTGAAAACAAAGCTGAAATGACAAAATGGTGGCCATCTAGAGAAAAAAGTGAAAAACCACTTTGCACACACGTAAGTCTATGGCACTTCGTTGGCGATCACCAATTATATCAAAGATTGATACACTCAAACATTGAACAATGCACCCCGTCATGGGACTTGGTATTTATTAACTCTTATGTAATAAAAAGAAAACTTTCCTGGTTTGTAAATGCCTTTTTTGAGCTAAACACTGAGCTACAGATTTCAAAAGTGATGAAAAGGGACTGACAAGAAAAGAATGCAAGCCCTGTTTTAATTTTTTTTTTAAAGACACTATCAGTGATTGAAAAATATTTTAAATTTGCAGGAATAGCTTCAAAGTGAAGGATAAGTCTGTTAGAATTCTCATAAGTTACCTTTTCCAGATGTAGAAGTGACAGAAAAGGAAGAGAAAAACGGCAGTGTTCAAGAGACGATTCTCCATTCAATTACGTGTGTTGTTGTAAGTGTCCGAAAGGACAGTAATGACTAAAAGCTCCGATTGTCCTTATTAGGGTGATTCTGGTCTTATCATTTGAGGGTATTTAGGTTAATGTACGGTTAACTACATGTAAAATCTGTGATTTTTGATGATTTTTTTTCGATTTGGCTGATTTAGCACATCACTGATGTGTCTTTAATTTAAAATTCTCTCGAATTGAAAACCAAACTTGTTTTTAAATGGACATTTGAAGTATATTCATGTGATTCAAGAGTAGATCTCTTTGGTGGTTCAGTTTCATGATTGATTGAAATAGGCTTTCATTCAATTTCAAAAAGTAAACACCTCACACAAACTTGGAAGGGTGGTCAGTAGTTTGTTACTTGAGTAGGCCTACAGTTCACGCAATGGTATTGATTATTGTAAGCCACGATTGCCCCATAGACTTGCCCCATAGCAAAGTGATTTTTGACTATTTTTCACTGCACAGCCGCCATTTTGTTATTTGAGCTTTGTTTTCAACGTAATTATCACCAGGTTCTAACAAGATATTGAAGTTAATAAATATCTTCAAACAAATTTGATATGTCCACCCACTTTTGAGAAATTTTAAGACAAAAAAGTGTAAACTTTTTGGGACCACTCTGTACATCCCCTTAATGTACAAACCAAGTTCAAGCTTTACATATAAGATTTCTGTGTTTTACCCAGATATTTTATTTGGCCATGTTGTTTCCAGGGGTCCATTTTCAAAACTTGTGCGTAACCATACATGTACACTAACTTTTAAGTATGTCCTACATGATACACCCTTTTATATTTGATACACAGTGCTTTAGATAAATTGATCAATTCAGACATGACACAGTACACACACAGATTTACAACTGAGTTTTGCAGATGGACCACATCAGGTCAGCACGTATAGAGCGGTTTAGACGCCATACGGAATGCATACACTTGTATACGAAACATGCATGGAATTGTTTGTTTGCTCGAAGCACACACTTTGGGCATGGCACCTAAACCTGCCTACTGTTTTCCAGGGCTTTACATCCATTGTTTCCAGGTCAGTAAGTTTTTTCTGTGTTTTACCCAAATGTTTTACACATTGTTTCCAAGCCAGAAAGTATTTCCAGAGCTTTACATCCAAGATTTCTGTGTTTTACCCAGATATTTTACAAGTTGTTTCCAAGTCAGTAAATTAGTATTGGCTAGAGCTTTACATTCAAGATTTCTGTGTTTTACCCAGATGTTTTACAAGTTGTTTCCAGGGGTCCGTTCGCGAAACTCAGTCGGAAATCTATGTGCATACTATGTCATGCCTGAGTGGACCAATTTGTCCAAAGCACTGAGTAGCTGGTATGAAATGGTCTGTTATGTAGCACATACACACAAGTTAGTATACACGTAGGGTTACGCACAAGTTTGGGGAATGGACCCCAGCTCAGTAAGTATTTTCCAGAGCTTTCATCCAAGATTTATGTGTTTTACCCAGATGTTTTACAAGTTGTTTCCAAGCCAGAAAGTTAGCATTTTCCACAGAAGTTTAAATCAAGATTTCGTGTTTACGTAGATGTTTTACAAGTTGTTTCCAAGATAGTATTTTGCAGAGCTTTACATCCAAGATTTCTGTGTTTTACCCAGATATTTTACAAGTTGTTTCCAAGTCGCCAGAAAGTAAGTACTTTCCAGAGCTTTACATCCAAGATTTCTGTGTTTTACCCAGATATTTTGCAAACTGCTTCTAGGTCAGCTAGGTAGTATTTTCCAGAGCTAGAGATATTTTCCAGAGCTATATAGATTTTCAAGAGCTAGAGTGAACCCTGTACACCTTATCCATATAACAGCCATCTAAGTACGCTGCTAAGTCTAACAGGTGAAGATCACACACCAATCTAATTATTCCAGAGTAATTGTTCTATCTTGATTTGTTTTCTCTCTCTTTTCCAGGTTGTTTCCAAGTTATTTCCAAGTCTGTATTCTGAAAACTATTTTTCCAAGCAATCCAAGGTGTTCTGCCAATACTGTTCTACAGTTTGATCAGCCTTATAGGCTGGTATTCTGAAAGGGAGACTAACTTTAAACCTGGGTTTAAACCAGGGTTAGTCCTACAAGAGGGGACCTTTTTTCCTTTCAAAATACTGTGAGAGTTAAATGTAACGGGTGAGAAAATTCCTCATGGATGGGGTGGAACAGCCCATCCATGAGGAATTTTCTCACCCGTTACAGCACACTTTTAGAGTATGCTGTAAGAAAAAGAGTCCCCTCTTGTAGGATTTTTTTTTTTTTTTTTTTTTTTAAACCCAGGTCTAAAGTTAGTCTCCCTTTCAGAATACCAACCATAGAGAAGATGGGTATTATCTGGTACCAGTCCATCTGATCATCAATGAGCTCGCAATTGATGTACGCGCTCATTAAAACTGAGAAGTATATGCATAGCACATACATCCGCACCTGCTCTTCTTGAGTCAAGGAAGTTAAAAAAGAGAGCCTAACTTCTATGCTATGGGATTCTTGTCAACATGGAGCCATTTTGACATATCTCTTGAATTTCCAGAACTCTGCTTGGGGGAACTTTTGCTTAGAACCTTGCACACTGTGGTCATGCATGCAGCCTTTAGACTATGTTCACATAACCAGTTCTTTCTTGATACAGTCAAAATCCACCTCAGAATTTCACATTCATGCACAGAGAGGTCTCCCTCAGAAGGTATTTTAAACCAATCCCAAAATGCATTGCAATATGCCTAAATTGTACTGTACAAAACACATATTAGTGCTTAGGGATAAAAAGTGTTCACGAAATTTAAGGACCACAAAACATTTCATGAACATGATGAAAATTCCTTAAGTACTAGTGCTTTGTGGGCTAAAATGAGTGTAATGGGTTTTATGTGTTAAGAATACGTTTTTTGTGCGATCATGTGACCATGTTGAGGGGAAAATTTCCAAAAGCTGGATTTCTAAATTGTACACTCTTTATATTTCTTTTTCTTTTGAAAATTTAGTGCTGTTTTATTTTTGGGAATCATGAGTAGATTACTATAAAGTCATGTTTGATGTTACCGAGAGGGTCTTAAATAAATCCAGGGTACAATAAAATGGCTCCATGGACCATAATCCAACATGGCAGTTACACCTTCCCCTTGCTAACTTCCTTGGTTGAGTTGCACTTATATCATTCTACAATAATCCACATTGCTGCAATTCCTGCCTTTTTTGTCACTGATCAAAATGCAGTCCTTGTAAGTAGTATAGTCTATAGAATCACTTGTGTCTCTACCGGTGAACTAGAGTCTATTTTCTACCTCTATACACAATTGGAGGTTAGTGGTTCGATGGTGGAGCGGCTGGAAGGACTTGATTCAGAAAACTCTTCACGTCGTTCATTTCCTGAAGTGGTGGAAAATGAAGAAAACAGGGAAATAATATTACGCATAAGAGGAAAACACTTTAAACTTGATAGATTGTATGTTTACGTTAATTAAGTAGGAAAGTAATACAAGTCTATAACATAGGAAGTAGATATATTGTAATGTATATATGAGTTTACTAGTGGATACAATCTTAGATTTCAAATTATGAACTCATCAGATTTTTATGCCAACTTATGTTTTACTAATGTCTGCTAAACTACACTGAATTTCTGGTATTGATCTTGTACGACATTCAAGAAGACATTTATCTAAACATTTTTTTTTCTTGTCACACATCAATTTACGGTACTGTACTTTTAATGTGTGCAAAATGTGTAGGTTTAATTAAAATGATTTTTTTTTCTGACCAATAGATGTTGTGTTGTTTTTGTGTCTACTAGATTAGAATGTAATAATTCTCTGTTGTGTGGTCTTCCTTTCAGTCATATTGCACCTTTACGTGTACAGAACTCAGCAGCGAGACTTGTCACTTTGACAAACCGATATGATCACATTTTGCCTGTTCTGAACAATCTACACTGGCTAAAAGTTAAAGACCGTATCTGTTCCAAAATCTTACTCATTACCTATAAGATACGAAATGGTATGGCTCCCAAGTACCTCTAAGAACTTATCTCGGATTATAATCCAAGTATTTCTCTACGCTCATGGTCAAAAGGTCTTCTTAGTGATGGTCCACAAAGTAAGACTATGTATGGGAACCGGGCTTTTGCCATTGCAGCTCCCCGTATGTAGAACAGCCTCCCGGTGGATGTTAGAAATGCACTAAGTGTTTCCACTTTTAAAACTAGACTGAAGACATACTTTTTTTGTTTATCATTGAGTTAGTTTGGGTGACAAATTGGTCATATGCTGAACCTCTTTCTTTTTTAATAATTGAAATGCTAAAATCATAAGGTTTATATTTAGTTTATATTGTATTTCATTTAATTTATATATTAAGAAACTATTTTTTGGTGTGTTTGTGTGATTATGTACCTTTATAAGTGACAATTATTATTATTTAAAAATATATTTAAAGTTATCGGGTTTATTACAAAGTGGCAGATGTTGAACCAAAATAAAGCTTCTTAGAAAATCAAATCTGAAAAATTGCAAACTTTGTAGAGTCAGTGTGCATCAATATACACAGAGCAAATAATTAAATTACACTGAAAATTGAATTAACACTTGAAAATTCATATCTTTAATTTATGCAAGGTCACAATAGATGAAATTTAATGAAAAAGTTAATGTCAGTTTGAAACACAAAATATATGTTAATCGCCAATTTGCTGTATTACATTGAGCATTTCTATGAACAGACTATTTAATCAAGATGTAAAAATGTGGATCTGTTTTTATATGATGAGAATAAACCAATAGTTGCGAAGTTTCCTATTGAGCACTTTTTTCCGGAAATGCAACCGACTGTCACAGACTGTGATTTTACCAGATAAAGGTCCATCTGCACAAGTCAATCGTGTTGTATTGTGTGTCGTGACCCTTCGGCGACTGCCATCAATAATTCCCTGATATGCTCCCTCCCCCAAACACTATCAGAACGCTGTGTGTTTCTATTGGCGATAATACCCGAATAATTTCTCTGGCATTATCATTCCAAAACAAGGATAAATACCTGTGGAAACTTTCATCGTCGGGAAAAGCATTGAAAATGAGTAGGGGGACGCTGTTTTTGAACCAGATTTCATCGGCCTTCTGTATAAAACCATAAAATGGTCCCAAAGAAACCGCTGATAGTGACGGATATGAAGCAGATAAAATATTAAACAGTTAAATCGATTTCCCGTTAGAGCTAGTGTTATGGATCCTCATCAGGCCATAATTCTCCAAGAGCATTATTGTCCTGATGATATCTTTGATGATATGCTTAGATTTTCGTCAAGTAGTACCAAGTAATCGATGCTTAACTTAAGGAAGATTGGACACTACCCCTATTTTGTACGGCAAACAATGTAACGCTTCTACCGTCAGCTAATTACCTACCAGACACCAGTTGGCACTATTTCCAACGTAGCCAGAGGCAGACAATGGACCGCCGGCAAATCTCAAATTTTTAATACGTGTCGTTTGTCTGATACGTAATCACATTTTGTAGCAGTCGGGGCACAAATTGACAAGGCTGTAGACATTTCTTAATTCCCTATAATGCTAAGGTAATCAACACAACACTAAGCATTCTGTCTTTCCTTTGTCTTTATGGAATTGAATTAAACTTGTTATAAAGTGATCTAAATTATGCAGCAAACCGGCACAAATTGCATGACACTTACTTCTGCGCCATTGCTTCCCACAGTGCAATATGCGAGTAGTTGATACAAAACTAGTTCAGGGGCGGATCCAGTATTTGAAAAACGTCAAAATTACGGGGGCCTGAAGGCGTGAACTTTTCCAAATGGGCGATTTTACAAAGATTTTGCAGAATTACCGGGAGGCGCGCGCCCCCCTCGCGCCCGCCTCCCTGGATCCCGCGCCTGCTAGTGGTGCCTTCCCCATGGAAGTCCACTTCCGGTACACAAAAATAGGGGGATGTGATTCCTATCTTGTTTAAGATCGATTATCTTTTCGATAACTCATTTTTTTCATTCTACCAGGGTAAAGCCCAGCATAACCCTCCTCTCAGATTTCCATAGAAAATAGATGGGGGTGATGGTTTAAGGCAGGCCAAAATTCAAGAGAAGATCACCAGAACTGAATACTAGCATAATTTTAGTATGCCGAAAGTGTGGGCCCAGCCGGACCGACTCGAACTGACAACAAAAGACTATCCAAAAGTAAGATCAGTAACGTCTATTGCTTAGACCGCTGTGCCACAGAGGAGGAAGCTTGTAAGATAAGACGCGAATGTTGTACATGTTAGTAAGTGAGGGTTCAGTAGTTGATGTTGAACAAAAGGAATATCGTAATAAAAACTTCATTTTCTTTGTATGAAGTCAATTATTTTCAATTTTAGCAGTAAAAGGCACATTCACGAGGATGATAAATAGACATTCTGTACTAAATTTTGTCAATATTCATTTCGGAATAAAGGATGTAGGGTCTGTGAGGCCCGTTTTTTGTAGTTTCAAATTTGCCACTAATAATCGTTCTAAATGACCGTTTGAAAGCATTCTACTCATCATTTCCGTAGTCTTAATCATATCTTGCCCTCATGGACATGTGTCACATATACTTCTGAGGGTTGAAATACATGCTGTGCTTTTGTATTACTAGTAGTTAAGCGATCGTTAACAATACTCCCACCTAGTGGTTTTACTCATCAAACACGCGTCAAACAAAGGGAAGTTTGTTTCCGTTAATATACTCACGGTGTGTGTCGCTTGTATCATGGGCGTTCTAATGCTTTTTTTGCTGTTTTTTCTTATTTTTTGGGGTTTTTATTTTTAAAACTTGGTGGACACACTACTGTGTGTCTTAATACATTGGTGCATTCTCTGGTGGTCTGTTGTGCACACTGGATCCTACTATTCTACGGGTAAAACCACAAACTCCACATTGTGGTCAGGTACAGTGGTTGTGCTCGTCAAGGTAACCACCTTGATTAAATTGCTTTTTTTTTTTTTTTTTTGTTGCTTTAATCTTTTGCTGTATAAAACTCAAATCAAATTCTCACAAACACAAGAAAAAGCATGACAGATTAAACAATGCGGTCTGCCTGCATAGAACTAATTGAACATGCTCATGGAAGCATGGAGCATAGGCCAGGTGAAATTGGAGATAACAAATTAGGTGTTTAATAGAGTGAATTCTCACCATGGTAAAGGTTATTTTGTAGTTTAGGAAGGAGGAATATGCGCTCATTCCTCGCAAGATTTCTGCCTAATATGATCTGTGACATTATTTGCATCAGACGTGTGAACCAACGAATGAAGCTGCTAGAGCACCTTGAACAAGGCTAATATTTTGGCCTGCGAGGCCTTACAGAAGGTGCTCCACTTGTCAAATATGCACAGCTGTTTTAAGGTCTCATTTATTATGACAAAACCAGAATAAAACAAAATATATCAACGTCGACACACTTTTGACAACCAATTTGGATTATTTGTTCCTCTGACTTCCTCCTGTGTAAATTTTACAATATTTCATTGCGGGCAAATATGATTTTTCTTTAAAACCTAGTTTAACACGTCTCTCTACAGAGAATGGGCATATAGAGGGTGCTATAACATACAAATCTTGACCTTTGTAGGCCTATATGGCAAGATTCCCACAGTGGATTTTTCTGATTTTTGCAGAGGTAATAGCTCTTGCATGTCCCCAGGTACAACAGTTGTCAAAATTGTGTCGCCACTGCTTAAAATTGCTCTTAAAATAAAAGAGACAATTTGCACGGGGTCAAACAGCTGTGTATGTTACAGCAGCCCATGGCTTCACTCACCTCATAACAAGAACTGTGTGCCATTTCTGAATACACCTTAAAATCATGATTGCTACATAACTTCTTCAACTTCTGGCTAGTCATCTTGCCAAATACCAAGTTGACCATTGGATCTGCATCCCCGTGGCACTGTAAAAATGGGTAGTCCTTGGGATCCTTTACTTCCTTATATTGGGGGGGGGGGGACAAAGAAAGCAATGTACGGTGTTAATTAGATTGTCATAAAAATTGAAAGAACAATAGTTTTGTGTCAATCAGGACTTGGCTTCAGTCATTTTTTAAAGTGTTTTTTGAGCTCAAGCAACCCATATTTTTTTCGTTAATATGCAATGAGAGCTGAATTACCATACTGACCCATGTAGTCCCATGCTCAAGTAAAAAACCCATCCCTAAGTTTGGGAAAATTTCAGGAAATTCTAAAGATCCATTTATCCCATGTTAAAAAATACATCGTTCCCATGAAAGCTTGTGTCGCCTGCCATCGTGGTTTGCCAACGGGAGTCACAGTTTGGTGATGTATGATAGATGATGGCATATGAGCCTTGGACCAATGGTTCTTCTAACCAAGTATGAAGTTAACCATTGGGATCAGAGTTCACAAAGGGGTCATTAGCGGTCAACCTGTTTAAATCACATATGAGACGTTTCATATAAAAGTCCCAAGTATGCAAATGAGGTATTAGCATTGATTCCATCAAGCTCTACTGCACAACATCATACAGCGCATGACGGAATTAATGGTAGAGTACGTTTTCTGAAGAGCGATTTTTGGTGCTGGGATGGGCAGGGATGATGATCAAAAGTAAAGGTGTACTGTCTTCAGGTATATATTTGCCAGTTGTCCAAAGATATCACTTTGTCCAACCTTTGGTCATTTATAATCTGAACAGGAATACTGTCCTGTAAGTAAGTTTAAGCTGCCCTGTGCAAACCTATTACAACCGACCAATTCTGAATACTTTTTGAATTAATGAAGCAGCTATTTTGAATGTTCAATTTGAAAAGAACCCGGAATCGAACCATTTGCGTATTAGTTGAAATGAAAAGGTTTTGAAAATCGTGACCTGTGAAATCGGCAAGTGAATGGAATCACAAAGCTATAATCTTTTAAAATCAATGGAGTGTGGCTAGTTATCATCACTGCAGAGGCCACATTTATTTTTTATTTACTTTCTTTCAACTTCCTGCATTAATAAGATTTCCTTTTAAGTCTGTATGCTTTTCATCATCATCATCGGTCGTCCGTGGACGGAATGGAAGAAGCACTGGCTACATGGTCGAACCAGATATCCCTGTCATGCGTGATATGCTGGATGTCTTGTAGATCTAGATTGAGATCGATCTGATGGTTTTGTCAGTGTACTGAATGGGACTTCTGCCTCTGCTTGATTCCCACCCCGGAGGAGCCCAGAAATCAAGTGGGCGATGGGTACGGGTTGGTGGTGGTGGGATGCAGTGACCAGCCAAAACATAAACTGGCGTTGTCTGATTTGTTGAAGATATTGGAGGGACGGGGGATATACTTTGGTGGTGGCCTATGATCCTTACAAATGATGTGCAAGGCAATCTTCGTAAAAAGTTGAGTGTTAGCACCAGTTTATACGATCTTCCATTTTCTGGCTGATGTCCAAGGTTTCTGAGCCATAACAACCAGATTGCTTTTTCCACGAGGTTGCTTTGAAAAAAAAAAAGATTTTTTACTTTTTGGATTTAGTCCTTCGATCTAGCGCGGATTTCCAGATCTTGGGGACAGTTTATTGCAGGCGACCAATGCTTGTGCTTTCCTACATTTGAAAGTTCATGAAAAGAATCCGAATATATGAACCAAGTATTTGAATTCGGTACATTTTCGGAGTTCAACTCTTTGATGGTATTAACGCAGGCTGACGATGGAATAGTTACCAGAAGGGTTTTAGTGTTTTCCCCTCATTCAAGTGTGGACCAACAGCATTTGATGCTGCCTCACCACTCTGTAAAAGAGTTCTGGCTTGAATAGATGATTGTAAGAGGAGCAATGTCATCGGCGAGATCGTGAAGTCGGACTTCTGGATGTCGTCTGCTCCTTCTGGGCTCAAAACAGAATCCCCAGTTTCTTGCTGATATATGCAGTGCATCGTGCGCAACATAATCAAGAACTGTGATGAAAATTAATGGGGCCAAGGTGTCCCTTGGAGAAACACCCGCTCTGCTGCTGAATGAAATAGTGAATGGTTCAGTCTCTCCATCACGTGATAAGACAATGGCTGTAGAAATGTATTATTAAATCACTTAATTAGCCAACACAAAAGGATGGGACGGAAAATACCATAGGCTCGAAAGGATGTTCAACATGCATCTCGGTGTTGTACGGTTAAGGTCAAAGGCTTTGGGACCGAAGTCAATGAACATGGCCTGCCAGTGGGAGATTTTTATTTTCATTCCTTCATACTCTCTCAAGGGCAAGAGATCGGGGAGATGGGGGAAGTTTTTCTCTTGAATACATTTTGATTCCAACGGAGAGAAGAGGGGTCTACGTGGGACGTATTCTGTTCACAACGTCGATTGTAGACCTTTGCCCGATGCAGGGAGGTTAATCCCTCTATAGTTGTTCGGATGTGAAGGTCTCTTTTTAGGGATGGGGAATGATGGCAACTCAGTGACCACGTTTAGGTATCTCATGTTTGAATCGTGGCTCTATTGCGACTTTGAGTGTGGTGCTTGAAACTGATTGGACTTCCAAAGCTCTAGTGGAATGTTGTCAAGTCCAATGGCCCCCCTGGTTTGGCTTGATGAAGAGCGGACTCAACTTCATCTGAGGTGTGAATTCATTAACTTCAATTGGGAGGGTGGTTTCAATACAGGTTTGATGTCAAAGTCAGTGTCTGGGACAGTTGTGTTTCCCAAGAAGATTCTGGAAATGTTGAAGCCAGTCTGATATTCTCTCGTCTGGGGTACCCGATTGCATGTGGTTTTCTCTTTCCTTCCAGTAATTTCGTGATGACTTGCCAGGCTTCGACATGTTTGTTAGAGTGGGATGCCTGTTGAACCTTCAAGATTTTCTCGTTTAGCAGATTTTCTTCTTCTGAAAGTTACGCGTCTTTGAGTACCTGACAGGGTTTGTGGTGTCATCACCCTGGTCGATGGCGTTTGAAGTATACTTTTGGCTTCTTCACAGATACATTGAGAGAGGATTAAGGTTCCTTTTGGTCTTCGGGGGTAGCAATTCTCTGGAAGAATCAGGACAAGCCGATTGAAAGGTTATCACACTTCTCTTGGGAGTTGATCTTGGAGCTGTTTGAGAAGGATGTGAAACGTTTTGATTGTTGAATTTGAACACATCAACAGCCAAAACCTTCTGAAGTTGGTTGTCTTGGATTTAAGTGCTTTGAAGTTCAGGAGCCGATTTTTGGACGCACGAAGAATGAGATTTATCCTGGTTGTTACTATACGGTGGCAGATCCAAGTGTTGAGAAGGAGCTATATGCTTCAGTGTTGTGGATGGAGGTTCGCCACTTCCTTATAACTAGGATGAATCAATTTTACTTTGGTTGAATCAGGGTACTGGAAAGTCCACTGTTTTCAGGTGGTTCCTAAACGAGCGTGTTCTCACAATAAGATTGAATTCTTGTGCAAGTTGAGGAGATGTGTCCCATTCTGTTGGTAAGGTCGTGGGAGGAGAAACTGGTGTCGTCTGTTCCCAGTTTAGCATTAAAATCTCCACAGGACTAGAACAATTTTGTTGGTTGTGGAATGCATTCATGCGTGTCCGACCAAGTCCTTAATAAAAAAAGAGCACCTCATCTTCTTCAGAGCAATTAGTAGGACTGTAGACCCACAAATGATTGAGTTGTGGGTTCCCGAGGAAGAAAACTTGCATATAAGTCTTGGGGCGTATCGTGGGGTTACAGATGATTCTTGTAAATACGTTGGGTCTATGTTAATACATATGAGCGGTGTTGTGTAAAGTACGTTCTATGTTGATCAATCAATGGCCCTAACTGATTGACAAAGGGATTAATATTTCTAAGCTAAATGTTTATAGTGAGGTGAGTACAGTAAATGTAAAAACAGGGACCCGTCTATGCAGTGATGTAAACATGGATGTTAATATAAAAAATCTACTTTAATGAGAATTGCAACACCCTAGGGGAAAAAAACAGACACTCAAAACTACTACTATACAAATTAATGTTAATGGATGTGTTAATCGTCAGCGCACAATGGATTAGGGTTAACATAATTATTTTTGTGGTGGCCTTTTTTCCAGTCCAATAATTCTATCAATATTTTCCTTGGTAAGTAGCCCCTCTCCATGCTAATGGAACGGCTTGGTAACATGGTTGAAGATCGGTCTTGGGGAAAAACAAATTATCATCATTTGCATGCTTGGGACTCTACATGAACAGATTACCCAATATGGCAGCTTGCCAATCAGATGGCAAATGGGTTCAATTCTTGTACTACAAATTGTTCGCAACAGTTTTTAAGTCTTTTTATTCAGTCATGTACATCAAAATGTTCAAAGGTTTTGAAAAGCTTTCCATCATCTAATGTTATGAATCCAGGACAGTTGGCGTAAAATTTCTTTTTGACATTGGAGGGGATGGGTGATGAAATTTATAATTGAAATGGGTTTGCTGAAAAGATCCCTTACTAGCACATGGGGCACGCGAAGCGCGCTAAACTTTTGCCATTTAGAAGTAAAATCATTCAATATACTTGTAATTAGAACAACTGCACGCGAAGCGCACAGAAAGTTTACCATTTTAAACTATTAGGTAAAATGAGTTATTTGAGGTCAAAAAAAAAAATGAATGGGCATAACATTATTTGGGGTGGGGGGGTGATCGTATTTGACCTTCCCCCCCCCCCTCCAACTAAGTGTTGTCAAAAATCTCTAAATTTGGACCTTTTGATGGCAAAAAGTCAGCAAAAAGTGGACCTTTTTCCCCCTTTGTGGGAATTTTGGGGGAGTGGAACCCCCCCCCTGCCCCATACTGGCCTTGAAGCCAAGGTTAATGTGTTTGTAGTTTAGTCTTGCTATTGAACTATTTCCAAAAACGTCGCAACGGAAAAAGCCCCCACCAAGTTAAAAAAAAAAAGTACAGCCATATAAAAAGCTTAGTAATGTAAAGGAAGCCAGTATACTCAAGTGCGACTGCCCCATATGCAAAAACTTGGTCCCATTTCTTCTGTTCAGTAAATTCCAGAACGTTCATGCTAGTACATTAAACGAACCTACTTAATTGGACCATTGCTTTGATTTAAATAAATCCAACTGCACTTTTCTTGTTAATGTTAAGGGATATAATAGAGTTGAGTTGGAATTAGTATTCCTATTGCGGTCTACAGGCTGTTCTTATTCCTGACTGAATGCTTTTCAAGTTGATATTGTTAGTTTTGTTTGGTTGCTTGCTTTTGTGTGCTTGTTGATTTCTTGTTCTTCACCGATTCATGATAAGTAGACTGGTCGAGTGCAGATCGGTCGGAACCATGTGTGCAATACGGAATAAAGCGAATCTCGTGGTACTGCATCATCCCATGGGCGGATGAAAGTTGATGGTATGAATGTCACTCCCATTTTTTTCTGGGCCCCAGTCCCCCCCCCCACCGGCAAGAAGAAAAATGACAGATTTTTTGCAAAAATAGCGAGTTTGGGCTAAATCACCAAAATTTGGGCAAATAGCAGTGATTTGGGGCCCAAAATTTGGAATTACCCCACCCCTGTTTGCCCCACTAGAAAATGAAGTATGCGTGGCCGCCAGAGTTGGGTAGGCAAATGGGTAAAGCCAAGACTTATGTGGGGTGGTTTTTAAGAGACCACGAAAGTTTGCATACCATCAGAGTGGTACAAGCATTTTCAGGTTGTATAAATAAAACAAAGACATTTGCATTGTCTTTTGTATTGCAGAAATGGGACCAGTTTGGTAAGGCAGCCACCCTTGAGTATACTTGGGCTACTTTAAGTACTTTAATATTCTCTTATTCATTTTTCAAAGGTAACTATTCACACAAAACTTGAAGGGTGATCAGTGGTTTGTTACGCGATTAGGCCTACCGTTCAAGCAATGTATTGATTATGTTAAACAAGATTACACATTTTTTGAGAGGCCCCCAATGTTTTCAAAAAAATTGAGATTTTTCATGGTTGCATGGTAACTGTTAGTAAACTAAACCTGTGAAGTTAAGCTTAAAAATGTCTGTGTGTCACAAACGAAGGAATTTTGTAATTAGAAAATAATATTAGCGGGGATCCCGATGTAATTCAACGGCTGCTGGAAAACGCCTTCCTATGTGAAATAGCCGGGAAAATACGCCATTTATGTGTCTAGCTCATCCATAGTGTTTATGGTTTCAGGCAAGTCAAGTTAGAGGGGTATCTTCTCGAGGTGGCACTATTTCATCATGGACGGACATAAATGTAGCATTTCCTGCTCTGCCGCCAAGTCCAATCTGGGATCCCAATTCTAATTACAAAAAATTGCTTATTATGATAAATACCGCATTTCTTAGCATTCTCGTTTGAGGTAGTTCCCTAGACAATTACAACGGAACTCTGCAAATATCAACACTTTTGAAAAATTGGGGACCGCTCTGTCAAAAAATGTGCCATTATTGTTAACCAGATTGTCTAATAGACTTAATGTACAGGGCTGCCCATTGGTGTTATTTGAGCTTCTTTTTGTAAAATAACACAAAAAACCAAACTAACATTTATTTAAAAAAAATGTCTAAAATTTAACTTAAAATGTCTGTAAGGCAAAAAAACTACCTTGTCTCCGCTCTTTGGCTAAAAAGCTATGTGCTATGTTTTTTTTACAAAATAAGCTATATGCGATGTTTTTAATTGCACCGTGGGTTTTGAGATATAAGAAATATGACGCCACTCAATGTACTCTCTTCTGATTTCAGGTATAAAACAAATGTAAAACAAATTCACACAATGAAAAAAAAAAACACTATAGAAGTCACATAGTTCCACTGGACTTTTTTAATTTTCTGGTTCCGATTATTCCTAAAAAAAAAACCTTTAAAGTGTAAAAAAAAGTGTTAAAAATTGCTGCCGTTGCATAGAGCTATGAGCAAATCTAATTTTAAAAGCTAGATGTGTGAGGGAAGCTGAGACAAAACTATCCTGTATGTATACATTAGTAAGACCACTCTCAGTGTTCACCAAAAGAGTTTTGAAAATTTATGCGAATCATTGGAAATGTGAAAGGTGTGGTTACACCATTCACAGAGGGGTATACATGGTAAAAATCGACACTCGCGACAGCGCGACACGGCCTTTTCTTATCCAGCGAACTTTCGACCCGCAGTCTCTTATTTATTCTTTTATTTGAGCGAGGGGACATCTTTCCAAAAATTACTGTTATCGTTCGACACGGGACGTTTGGGTGGAAATTAAAAACCGACGTACGACTTTCATAACTTCCGTATGCTTGACACGCGACAACCCAACTTGTGGGAAACAACTTACAAGCCATAGAAGTCTAAGGACGTACGAAAAAATACCTTCCAAAACGCGATCTCGGGCGGCCTGAGAGAGTCTTTTAGTTTTACTAATTCAAGAGCAGTATCAGTAATGGTTCAACAGTTGTTTAATTAATCGGGTTAATAATTCACCTCTGTAAATTGAAATGGTTGTATCAACTTAAGCAATGCCCGGCAGATTCCCAGCAGCCGCCGCCGGCCGCCACCATGATTTCTCTTTTCGTCATATGAAAAATGACAAATTTGAGCAATTAAAACACCTCATTTATTGTACAGTGGCATAAGTGTCAAACTCTAGGTTTGTATTTTTAATGATTTTTAAAAATAATTTGGGGACTATTTAAACTTATTTACCCCTGTTTGTTTTGTTTACTTCTAATTAACTATGAATGCTTGGATGTTCCATTCAATACACGGGGATACGTAAACTCAGCCTGATGAGCAAAAAAGTTTGTACAATCATCTTTAATTGTGGCTATTTACTTAAGCAATAATAATTATGTGACTTAAAAATTACTGTGAATAGACCGAACAAAAATAGAGATTTAGATTCGCTCTGTTTTTGAGTAATTTTATTTACAAACTTGTATTATCTTTGATCGTGATGGGGATTGTTGGGAATCCCGCGACCAATAAATATGTGATGCAAAATATTCGGAAATCCACTCCGCGGTTGCAAATTCTGTTGTCAACAATACCTCATTGCAAATGTAGGTTGGTATTACTCGAGCATACTTAAAACCTATGAACTGCATAGCATGTAAAATGACAACAAACAGAAAGAGTCTAACCGGCCCAACAAATGCAATTAGACATCAAAATCAAATACGCCACGGCATTGAAGCACAGTACTGTACCGATGTCTAGGTAAACATTTCGATATAAAATATCAATTTTTTGACGTATTTTTCAGCGCTTATAATATGACACACTGAATTTTGGAAAAAACAAAACTTAATTGTTCAAAAAGACATCGATGTTGTAGAATTATGTTTTCGTGGCATAGAACTTGACTACATCGACCAGGCGCACATTCGCAAAAGTGTTCGTTGCTATCTTTACACAAAGCTAAGGCCTTAGGCTCTAAACACTGTCGGACATTATTCAAATTGTACGCAAAATAGCTCCAAAGACTGGCGATGAGTAATTATTCACGTGCATGCACCAACATTTTTTTAGAGCGGCGATGCAAAGAGGATTTCCTAAAAACAGAGGTAATGTACATACTTAACGGGAGTTTCCGATGCTGTGACTGACATGTGACGTATGTGATGTAAAGTTAAATGTTATCCCGGGATTTTATCGCAACTGATTCTAATGATTCTCCAAATTTCAGCTCAAATGGAAGTAAATAATGCTAATTTATCATTACTCTAAACAAACAGAGCGTGTGCCAACACATCGGCAATAGCGCTCTCTAAATGTCGTATTTCGGACCCTTGTAGCGAGAAATCCAACATGCGATGCCAATAAGATCACATCCGATGGCACCACAAACAAAGATCGACCACGCGACTCGTTGAGCTGGGGCTAAAAAACGAACCGCGACACTCCCCAAGTGCGTTAAATCGCGAAACGGCGACCAGCCGTTTAATTTGGCAACACATGTAGACCCCTCACATGGTTCTAATACGATCTTGTGGAAAAGTTGTAGAATTCTCACAAGGTATTTTTGGCAACTGAAAAATTTACAGAAAGGAAGAAACAAGCAGTGCTCAAATATGTGAATGATGTTGCAGTCCATACGGAGAGTAATGACGAAATATCGGATTTGGTCTTCTTAGGTGATTTCAGTCTAAGCAACTGGTAGCGTATTTTAAGCTAAAAATGCAAAAATCACTTTTGATATTCGGATTTAGCCAAATTACTGATAATGGCTTTAAATATGCTATGATAATCAACACAAGGACATTTTTCATCAGACGCACAGTACGCACATCTTCGGCAGCTTGAGTAATCCCCAGCGTCATCTATGGCATCAAATGAAGACTTCTGATATCGAACCACGAGTTCATTTTCATACCGCCTTAATGTCACAGGTATTGATTTCTGCATGGGAGACAAAAAAAATATCAAAAACGCACATGTAATGTCATTTAACCAGTGATATCTAATCTCATACATCAGATCAGCTGGCTTTCCTGTGTCAGATCTTCCATTATCATTAAAAAAAGGCGGTTCTCGATACCACAAGTGTCTCCTGGTTGCGCGATCACTGCTGTATGATGAAGTTGGCAAATGTTAGAAAGAAAACAATGCAATGGAGGAAACATGTTACACAAAACTTATTGCAGTTTGAAAATCGGGCATAGTGTTTCACCAGCAGAAGCATGTAAAAAAGTAACCGAAATGTATGAAAAATCATCGCGGGCCTTGGACCGTGTGTTGTTGCATTGAGGGGTGGTTAAAGGGGACAAGGGACATGGTCACCAAAGTGACATGAGATCACCAAGGTCAAAGGGTCACAAAGGTCACATGGGAATCACAAAGGTCACATGGGGTCATTGCGGTTAGCATAGGGTCAAAAAGGGTCTCAAGGGTCACAAGGTCAACATGGGGTCACCACGGTAACCATTGGTCACCCCGGCCCAATCCAGTCCACCCCGGCCACCCTTCCCCCGACGCACCCCACCATGCCCCAGACGCAACACCACTATTCCCCGACGCACCCCACCCTGCCATAACTGACACACCACCCCTCCCCCATCGCATCCCATCCGATCGCTCCCCGGCACACCGATTTTTGTGAATGGGCCAAAGGTGATGTGAGGTCAGCAAGATCACCAAGGTCCCAGGGGGTCACAAAGTAACCAGGTCACAAGAAGTCACCACGGTCATAAGAGGTCACCATGCCTCGACGACACACCCCACCCTCCCCACCGCACCTACCCGATGGCCACCACCCGAAACTACAGACTCACCCACACCTCCCCGACGCACACCAACTGGCCCTACACCCCACCCTGCCCCCTCCAACACAACCCCCTTCCCCCTCCCCAACCCACACCCTTCCCTCCATATGATTCAAACACAAAGATGTCTGTAAGGCAAAAAAACTACCTTGTCTCCGCTCTTTGGCTAAAAAGCTATGTGCTATGTTTTTTTTACAAAATAAGCTATATGCGATGTTTTTAATTGCACCGTGGGTTTTGAGATATAAGAAATATGACGCCACTCAATGTACTCTCTTCTGATTTCAGGTATAAAACAAATGTAAAACAAATTCACACAATGAAAAAAAAAAACACTATAGAAGTCACATAGTTCCACTGGACTTTTTTAATTTTCTGGTTCCGATTATTCCTAAAAAAAAAACCTTTAAAGTGTAAAAAAAGTGTTAAAAATTGCTGCCGTTGCATAGAGCTATGAGCAAATCTAATTTTAAAAGCTAGATGTGTGAGGGAAGCTGAGACAAAACTATCCTGTATGTATACATTAGTAAGACCACTCTCAGTGTTCACCAAAAGAGTTTTGAAAATTTATGCGAATCATTGGAAATGTGAAAGGTGTGGTTACACCATTCACAGAGGGGTATACATGGTAAAAATCGACACTCGCGACAGCGCGACACGGCCTTTTCTTATCCAGCGAACTTTCGACCCGCAGTCTCTTATTTATTCTTTTATTTGAGCGAGGGGACATCTTTCCAAAAATTACTGTTATCGTTCGACACGGGACGTTTGGGTGGAAATTAAAAACCGACGTACGACTTTCATAACTTCCGTATGCTTGACACGCGACAACCCAACTTGTGGGAAACAACTTACAAGCCATAGAAGTCTAAGGACGTACGAAAAAATACCTTCCAAAACGCGATCTCGGGCGGCCTGAGAGAGTCTTTTAGTTTTACTAATTCAAGAGCAGTATCAGTAATGGTTCAACAGTTGTTTAATTAATCGGGTTAATAATTCACCTCTGTAAATTGAAATGGTTGTATCAACTTAAGCAATGCCCGGCAGATTCCCAGCAGCCGCCGCCGGCCGCCACCATGATTTCTCTTTTCGTCATATGAAAAATGACAAATTTGAGCAATTAAAACACCTCATTTATTGTACAGTGGCATAAGTGTCAAACTCTAGGTTTGTATTTTTAATGATTTTTAAAAATAATTTGGGGACTATTTAAACTTATTTACCCCTGTTTGTTTTGTTTACTTCTAATTAACTATGAATGCTTGGATGTTCCATTCAATACACGGGGATACGTAAACTCAGCCTGATGAGCAAAAAAGTTTGTACAATCATCTTTAATTGTGGCTATTTACTTAAGCAATAATAATTATGTGACTTAAAAATTACTGTGAATAGACCGAACAAAAATAGAGATTTAGATTCGCTCTGTTTTTGAGTAATTTTATTTACAAACTTGTATTATCTTTGATCGTGATGGGGATTGTTGGGAATCCCGCGACCAATAAATATGTGATGCAAAATATTCGGAAATCCACTCCGCGGTTGCAAATTCTGTTGTCAACAATACCTCATTGCAAATGTAGGTTGGTATTACTCGAGCATACTTAAAACCTATGAACTGCATAGCATGTAAAATGACAACAAACAGAAAGAGTCTAACCGGCCCAACAAATGCAATTAGACATCAAAATCAAATACGCCACGGCATTGAAGCACAGTACTGTACCGATGTCTAGGTAAACATTTCGATATAAAATATCAATTTTTTGACGTATTTTTCAGCGCTTATAATATGACACACTGAATTTTGGAAAAAACAAAACTTAATTGTTCAAAAAGACATCGATGTTGTAGAATTATGTTTTCGTGGCATAGAACTTGACTACATCGACCAGGCGCACATTCGCAAAAGTGTTCGTTGCTATCTTTACACAAAGCTAAGGCCTTAGGCTCTAAACACTGTCGGACATTATTCAAATTGTACGCAAAATAGCTCCAAAGACTGGCGATGAGTAATTATTCACGTGCATGCACCAACATTTTTTTAGAGCGGCGATGCAAGAGGATTTCCTAAAAACAGAGGTAATGTACATACTTAACGGGAGTTTCCGATGCTGTGACTGACATGTGACGTATGTGATGTAAAGTTAAATGTTATCCCGGGATTTTATCGCAACTGATTCTAATGATTCTCCAAATTTCAGCTCAAATGGAAGTAAATAATGCTAATTTATCATTACTCTAAACAAACAGAGCGTGTGCCAACACATCGGCAATAGCGCTCTCTAAATGTCGTATTTCGGACCCTTGTAGCGAGAAATCCAACATGCGATGCCAATAAGATCACATCCGATGGCACCACAAACAAAGATCGACCACGCGACTCGTTGAGCTGGGGCTAAAAAACGAACCGCGACACTCCCCAAGTGCGTTAAATCGCGAAACGGCGACCAGCCGTTTAATTTGGCAACACATGTAGACCCCTCACATGGTTCTAATACGATCTTGTGGAAAAGTTGTAGAATTCTCACAAGGTATTTTTGGCAACTGAAAAATTTACAGAAAGGAAGAAACAAGCAGTGCTCAAATATGTGAATGATGTTGCAGTCCATACGGAGAGTAATGACGAAATATCGGATTTGGTCTTCTTAGGTGATTTCAGTCTAAGCAACTGGTAGCGTATTTTAAGCTAAAAATGCAAAAATCACTTTTGATATTCGGATTTAGCCAAATTACTGATAATGGCTTTAAATATGCTATGATAATCAACACAAGGACATTTTTCATCAGACGCACAGTACGCACATCTTCGGCAGCTTGAGTAATCCCCAGCGTCATCTATGGCATCAAATGAAGACTTCTGATATCGAACCACGAGTTCATTTTCATACCGCCTTAATGTCACAGGTATTGATTTCTGCATGGGAGACAAAAAAAATATCAAAAACGCACATGTAATGTCATTTAACCAGTGATATCTAATCTCATACATCAGATCAGCTGGCTTTCCTGTGTCAGATCTTCCATTATCATTAAAAAAAGGCGGTTCTCGATACCACAAGTGTCTCCTGGTTGCGCGATCACTGCTGTATGATGAAGTTGGCAAATGTTAGAAAGAAAACAATGCAATGGAGGAAACATGTTACACAAAACTTATTGCAGTTTGAAAATCGGGCATAGTGTTTCACCAGCAGAAGCATGTAAAAAAGTAACCGAAATGTATGAAAAATCATCGCGGGCCTTGGACCGTGTGTTGTTGCATTGAGGGGTGGTTAAAGGGGACAAGGGACATGGTCACCAAAGTGACATGAGATCACCAAGGTCAAAGGGTCACAAAGGTCACATGGGAATCACAAAGGTCACATGGGGTCATTGCGGTTAGCATAGGGTCAAAAAGGGTCTCAAGGGTCACAAGGTCAACATGGGGTCACCACGGTAACCATTGGTCACCCCGGCCCAATCCAGTCCACCCCGGCCACCCTTCCCCCGACGCACCCCACCATGCCCCAGACGCAACACCACTATTCCCCGACGCACCCCACCCTGCCATAACTGACACACCACCCCTCCCCCATCGCATCCCATCCGATCGCTCCCCGGCACACCGATTTTTGTGAATGGGCCAAAGGTGATGTGAGGTCAGCAAGATCACCAAGGTCCCAGGGGGTCACAAAGTAACCAGGTCACAAGAAGTCACCACGGTCATAAGAGGTCACCATGCCTCGACGACACACCCCACCCTCCCCACCGCACCTACCCGATGGCCACCACCCGAAACTACAGACTCACCCACACCTCCCCGACGCACACCAACTGGCCCTACACCCCACCCTGCCCCCTCCAACACAACCCCCTTCCCCCTCCCCAACCCACACCCTTCCCTCCATATGATTCAAACACAAGATGTATGGTATAGTTTTCATGTACCAAAGGAACTTTGCTTATCAATGTACCATTGTAGCGATACAGCAATTTGCATATTAATAGCTCATTGCATAACCTTAAAGGTCCAGTGTATTCAGGGAACTTCAAATGGCAAAGAGGATGCGCACCATAATGGGATTTCGTTTGCAGGTGAAGGAAGTTTGCTATCCGATGTACCGTTTCAAAAATAACAATTACGCCGATTTTTGCATATCAATTATGTAGCTCATTGATATGTAATTCAGCCGAAATCTGCCAAACCCTCTAATCAGGTCAGAACTATTTAACTGCTTCCTTCCACAATGTAAATCCATTATACGCCTTACGGAACTCAGTAAATTGCACAACAAACCTTGCGGGGAAAGGGTTGTCATTTTGACCGGCCAAAATAAGCTCTAATTAATATTCATGAATATGCAAATAATGCAGCCAAAATCTACACATAAATATTGGCACCTCACTATCACCTACCAAGTGTGAGTAATCGGGATTAGCGTGTTTAGGCCAGCAGAGCATTTTCAAAAAAAGGGTTAAACGAGAAAGGGCTGAAAAATATGAAAAAGCTAATTCAAATTCATGGAATATGCAAATAATGCAGCGAAAAGTTACACTTAATATTGCGGCACCTCACTCTATCTCCTATCAAGTTTGAATTAATCGGGAAAAGCGTTTAGCCTGCAGAGCATTTAAAAAAGTTAACAGAAGTCCTACGGACGGACGACGGGACGGACGAGGACGGAGGACAACGGACGCCACACAGATTTGGACGAGTATGTGCCTCAGGAAAATTCGTTCAGGCGACAAAAAAAATTGTCTGTTTAATGAAAAAATATTGTAGTGTGCAAACCAAAATATTAATGGTAATTCTCCAGGCTGGAGCAAAGTCAAATCACACAGGTAAACAGTGGGTTTACAAAAATACATCGGTTCTCGGAAGCTTGTGCCGCCTGCCATCGCGGTTGAGAAAGATAGCCTCACATGGAACTTTGACCTGATAGGTGCTTTGACCTTGATATGTGACCTTTGACCTTGATATGTGACCTCTTATCACAACAAATGAGGGTGGGGTGTGCGATGTTGTAATTCCATAAACAAGTTTGGTTCCAATTGAACTTCAACTTTTCAAAGGAGGTGAAACTTAAATTTTCAGTCTATCTTACAATTGGCCTCAAATGACTTTGACTGGTATTGGACCTTGGATCTCATCAAACAAATGGGGGATCACAATGTTGCACCTGTGCTGCAAGTTTGGTTAAATCCATTCAAAGTCGCAGATATTACAGGCAAAAACAGACAACAAAATAAAACAGTGGATAAAGTGATCCCTATGTGTCCTCCTGCCTTAAGGCAGCGACACAAAAAACCATGAAACATGCAAATTGGGTTTCACCTCAGTGAACACCATATAGATGTTTTTAAATCCAATCCCATAAAGCATTGCAAAGTGCCTCTAGTACAAAACATATATTACTGTTTTCGGGATAAAAAATGTTCTGAATTGTTAAGAACTACAAGACAACAAGACATTTGATGATCATGCTAAAAATTACCTAAGACCTAGTACTCGTGGGCTAAAATGAGTGTAAAAAATCAGGGTTTTTTTATATGTGAATAGGATTTTAGTGGGATCACATGACCTATGAGGTGAAATTTCCCAACAATTGTGCATTGTAAGATGTTAGGGAATCGACACAGCATAAGAACTAGAAAAAATGCTTCACATTATAGATAAGTCTGAAAACCTGAGTGCCTTGAAACAAAATACCCTGCCAAAGAAAAATATCCAGACAAAGTAGGTCATAACCATCCATCACACAGTCATCAGTTTTGAAATCAATGTTGTGCTATTTTTTTTAATGAACAGTCAACACTTGAGGCTCATTTCACCACATATTCACAATCTTGCAATTATAAGCAATATCCGGTTTTCATGGCACTAAAAGCCACTCTAAGTATCAATATTTTGTAGATTGCGAGGTATTTAATAATGCATGACTTGAGCTAACGAGGTAAGGTAAATTACCGGTGAGTCAAACAGAACGGCTGGCACATCTCATGTCAGTCTGTGTTGAAATTCCACCGAGATTTAAACTAAGCTCAATACATGTAAGTTCCTTGGATTGAGAATTCCAGGAAAGAGTTGGCATGGTGTTATGATCGGATTTCCCAAATCGGTGGTCAATTTAACACTGAATGGGAAAAATTAGGAGCATTGAAGGAATTTGATACATCCCAATAGTATGATGCTCAGCAAAACTGGGATTTGGCTTGAAGTCCATGTAAAGCTGACCTTTCACATTATTTGCCAATTTCTGGCAAATCCTGATCTGATTGGCATTTACTTAGAAATGGATCCACCTTAATACCATGACAGTTTAACCTATTCCAAAACTTCCTTTTCTGTAGTAGGTTTACTGG
>JAMKCH010028687.1:0-17222 GCA_023653785.1 Ophioderma brevispina | reverse complement strand
GCTATCCTAACATACCCTACAAATGACAAGTCAGAAAGCAACCTAGTAAAGAGAGAATCGGATATTCTAGTCAATACAGTCCGTACGGACACTTATTACTACACATAACTGAATGGAGATCATATCTTTGAACATTACATTACTTCCTTTTCTGTAAATGTTTCAGTTACAAAAGATAAATGATAGGAATTCTACACACTTATCCTTCACTTTTAAGCTATTCCTGCAAATTTCAAATGTTTTACTTTGAGTGAATCACTGACAGTGGCTTTAAATTGAATTGGTTTGGCAATTGCAACTACTAACCTGAGTTACTGGATCACTGCTTCCAGTTTGTTGTGTTTCAGGCTGATCACGCTGATGACAAGAGCCACTTGAAGTGCCTGTTCACAAAATAGGTAAAGTCATATACAGCAGTCACTTCACAGTTTTGAAAATGTTTCATAAACTCTTACAAGGTGCTCCTTTTAAAGAGACATGAGATTTCCAGGAAGAAGCGCCCCCAATTTTTCTCGAACCCCGGCTTTTTACATATTTGGAATGCTTACCAATGTATTAGATCACATCTGAAGTGAATAAGCCAAATACCTCATCTTTATGTTATAAGTTGATGATTTAGTAGTTTCTCTCGTGCACAACAGAAAGTCAAAGCATGGTTTTCTATGGGGAACGATTACAATAGCAGGCAAGTTCAAAACAAGGTTTGCGGTTTTCTTTTGCACCTGTTTGTCTAATAAACCTTCGAAACGTTCTCGGTAGGTGGTCTACAACTGATCCAGTGAAATTTGAGAGAAATTTGTATCCTAAAAAAATCTCCTCCTATCACTTTAAGGGTCATTTTAAACTCATTTACTTACATATGAAATCCTATATTTGAACCGTGCAAGTGCTCAATATGTTTCGTCGATTATGTTAATTATATAATATTAGATGGCTTTGAGGGAGATCTGATACAAGAATTTATATTGTTATAAATGCATTAAAATGTTTCTTCATATGGTACTTGTATGGACCTAGTATGAAGTTGATTGGTTATCAGTTTAAAGCGGCACAAGCACATCTTCACAAAATATGAAATTTCTTCAATTTGCCCTTAAATGATAGTCTAGGCCATTGGAAGAACAGAGATATATTTTACACAGAAAAATATCATACCCAAAAACAGATAGGGACATTGATATGAGGATAAAGACATCCAGGTAATATATAGGCCATCTTTTAAGTTTTCCATTACTTTAATCAACAAATGTGTAAAAGCCTTACAACCATGCAAAAATATTGATTTTGAAAAATCTTGAGGGCGCACTATTTTTCAAATGTGCCAGTGTCTCTTTAATATATTTTGTCCAATCCCTCCAGTGGCACCTTAAGCAAAACTATGAAATAGTCACAAGAATTGAACCAAATTGCCAACATTTTACAATGCATTTTACAATGAGAGCTGGCAGCCACACTTGTTGACCTCTGTTCTTTGACCTTGCTTTTAATCCAAATATTTGTTTCAAAATTGTTAAACATTAAATATTAAACAGAATTGGTGATTTTAAATGTTATTTGTATGACTTTATAATGGGAAAGCATTGTAATTTAGGCAATGTGTTCTGTGTAGAGTGCCATATAAATTCATTTTGACTATAATTGAATTTATATGTCACTGTTGGTTGAACACTTAAAAGCGAAATCTTATAAGGATCAAATATATATCATGAGAGGGCCTCCGGGGACTTGGTGCATTGATAAAAATGTTTAATTTGTCTGAGGTTTGTTTTCCTTAGCTACACCATTTTGGGATCTTGGTCAATTTCACCTTGGTAAAGAGATATGTAGGAATAATACATGTACTTAATAATGTAAATTGTGCATCTTTAATACTATCTTGGGTTTTGTGTATTAGTCAACTAAACCGTTTCTTTATCAAGCACCTACATGGCCTGGTATTGATCATAAAGGTAACTGAGCTTGAACACAAGTCATGTGATATCTTCTTTGTTAATGATCTGTCTTTGATATATTCCTGGCATTTCACCATTGCCCACAGGACACTTGAGCAGCTGGTGGGGTCCTTGAGTGAGGTAATATGGAAAGGAGTAGGTGTGCAGAGCTCATCAATAGGGTGTGCACGAAACTAGTTCCCTGCCACTCTTAAAGCAATAATAGCACATTTTTGAAGAGCGCCCCCAATTTTTAAAATTTTTACACGGTTGGATTGGTAACTGGCTAGTAAATTATACCTATGAATGGTTAAGCTTGAAAATGTCTATGTGTCGCAAACGAAGGAATTTTGTAATTAGAATAATTTTATATCGTAGATCTCCGATAATAATTCAACGGCTGCTGGGAACGGCCTTCCAATATGAAATAGCCGGAAAATAGCGCCATGTACGTGTCTACGCTCATCCACTAATTGTTTTATTGGTTCAGGCAAGTCGAGTTAAGATCATTTTCTTGAGGTGGCACTATTTCATCATGGACGGACATAAACTTAGCATTTCCAGATCTGTTAAGTACAATTTGGGATCCCAATTTTAATTACAAAATCGCTTATTTTATCATAAATATGCATTTTTGAGCATTCTCGTTCACAGGTGTAGTGTTCTAGACAATTACCAACCTAAACGGGGCAACAATATCAGTTGAAAATTTGGGGCGGCTCTCAAAACTTGTGCTGCTGGATGCTTTAAGTCCTCACATAGATCAGGATTCTCTAACGTCCACCCGGATCTTTATGCATAATTAACCGGTTTAGGGAGAAGCTAGATCGTCTGACATTCTGGGCTGCATTGGCATAATAAGGGAAATAATTAAAGGCAGCTGTGTATACAGAAGAGCAGTCGCACACTTATCATTTGTCACCAAGATTTGGGGAAACGCAGGGATAAGCCCATGATTTCCTGCGCAAGTTACAATCAATCCAGACGTGAGACCGGGGATGGCGCAGATAGGGTATGACCTGTTCACCTATTGAGTTGGCTGGGGTCTGCTGGATGCTTTAAATAATGATTGGAAGTCTTACAGTAGCACACGTGATTCCCTTGGGTTCTACTGTATACTTCACAGATAAAATTACATGATGGGCTTCAATAAGGAGCTTGACTTGATGAGTTTAAGACCTCAAGTCTTCGATAGAATATTGTGAATGGGCTTGAATTCGTTGGCAAGCTATTATCTTATAAAGGGACATCCAGTAGAAAGATGCAAGATACAGAGTAGGTACGAGGCCAACGAGAAACAGATGCTCGGGAATAGAAGTACATACTTCTTTCAACAAAACTTTTCTCAAATTATAGAAATCAGTTATACGTGTGTTATCGCACGTAGTATGTGCACATTTCTAGAAATGAATTAAATATCATCTAAATTGTGTGGCCATGAATATCATTGCCCAGGAATGAAATTCATGATCATGAATCCCTTAGCCAATAACGGGGCTATTTATAAGGTAAATCCGCTCGGTATGCATAGGAGCCAAACACTTCAGATCCTTTTTCAGTCTGTAAACGCAGAGTCATGTATTATCCAACCTATATTAACTCATTTTTCAAATGCATTTTTGTGTATTTATATTATTTTGTGCGGATTTATCATCATTTTTATATTGATTATGGCAGGTTGTGGATTTTGATTATTTTGCTGCTGATGTGATATCATTTTTATATGATTTGAAATGTGAATGTTGATGGGTGCTAATTTGAATGAATGAACACAACCACACTATACAATTTTACACTCTTTAGGTCCATGTAACTGTCTGAGTTACTATGAAAAGGTGATTTCAGTCTACTTCAAAATAAATCGTGAATGCTATTTATCAGTATAATGTCAACAAACCTAGTTGAATTTATTTGTGGTGATCTTCATTATTTTCTTTGAAAAATATTATAGTTCGAAATTGCCATGTATGCAATATTGTAATCTTTCACATTAGATTAAAATACTGCCCTGCATAGTACCAATGTGGGCCAAGACAGAACAGAAAGCAGCTGTGTAACCAAAAAGCTGGTAATCGCCGTGACAATGTACACAATGCAGGCTATTATAAAAATGTTATAATTTCAGTCATGTTGCGTGAGGTCGCTGAGAAACTTAATTGACTTTACTGTAAAACATAAGCCCGAAACCAAAAAAATCGATCAGTTCATGAAAGAACAATCATGTTTGACAGTTGTCCCATATAAAAGAGGTGAGGAACCACTATCGCAACCCTTTTGGTACACATATTACGCATTCTCACAAAATTATGTTACCAAATTAAGGATGACGTGATTTAAATTGAACAAGGCGGTTTCGAACCACAAAGGTCCACCCGCCCGTCACGATAGTAAGGAGGGAAATATAATTTTAAGATAACAGGGAGGAATGGTGATGGAAAAAGTGGTTCTCAAAACACTGAGGCTGCTGCCATTGCAATTGCAATTGACGGTATAAAGGTGATACATGGCCATACAACTATTTGTAGTTATTGACCTTAGATGACCCTATGACTCATATGACGCATTCACATTTTCGGTTTAGAAAGTTTACCACACCACTAAAAGGTTTCAGGACCTACCACAGTTGAGTTAGTTGACCTGCATGCCCCCACGAATTGAAAGACCTTCAAATTCGGCAATGACTCGTTACTACACCAGCAGTTTTCATCACCCCATTATATACCAGAGTATGGATTTGACCTTTGGATGACCCCAAAGATTGAAATGACCATCAAAATGTTGAGACGAAGTTGAACACCACCAAGTGGTTCTTCCTACCACAATGCAAGGGTCAGCAATTAATCTTGACCTTGAATGACCCGCATGACCTTGAATGACATTCAAATTGCGGAATGAAGTGGACCAGCAACCACCGAGTTTCATCATCCTGCCACAATTGCAAGCGGAATAGCACCTTAATCCCCATTGTGACCGCAGTTGACCTTGGACCCCCCATGCCCCACTCCTAATCATCCACCGTCTACTTGCGGTGACATCTAGTGGTGCTCAGATGGGCACCCATACTGCTTAGATCAAAAAGAGTATATGTTTTTTACAAGGTTACACTACTTTTGACCAATTTGGCCATTTTGACATTTGACCTTTGGTACCTGACCCACCTCTGAACTCATCCACCGTCTACTTGGTGACATCTCTGGTGCGGATAGATGGGCACCCCCCATACTTGCTTAGATCAAAAGATATCATGTTTACAGGCTTCTATCGCTATTTTTGACCAAATTTGACCTATTTGACCATATTTGACCTTGTGACCCATGCCACATGGGCCGCATCCGAATGTCCACCGTCACTGGGTGACATCTATGGTGAGAAGAGGACCCGACTTGCTAGATCGAAGAGTATCGTGTTTACAAGCTTATAACAATAATCCTATTTGAGCAAATTTTTACCTGACCAATGCACAGGGCCCGCCTCGAAAATAATCCACCGTCTACTTGGGGACATTATGGTGCGAGATGGCACCCGTATGTTAGATTCGAAAGTATGGTTTTGTACAGGCTTTATAAAATATATCCTATTTTGACCCAAATTTGACCCCATTTTTGACATATTGACCTGAACCGATTCACATGACCCCTTAACTCCCAGCCAACGACTACTTGAGATGCATCCTATGTTTCGAAGATGGAACCCACATGTTCGATACAGAGTATGCTGGGACACACACGCACACACACGGACGCAGGGCAGCATCAGGGACATTTCTATAGTCCACCTTTGCAAACTAAGTTGGCGTGGGGGGGACCAATAGATCACAGATTAAATCACAATCAGATAATGTAAAAATCAGGTTTAAACAAACTTTTTCTTTTAAGTTCAATAATTGAAGGGGGACATACATTTTTAGCCTTTTGCCTAGTTTAGAAGAGTTGCACATTTCAATGCAAGAAAAAAGCACTACCAAATTTAAATGTGTACTCTCGAGCATGATTAAAGAGACACTGACAAATTTGCAACATAGTGGCCCTCAAGATTTTTCACAAAATCGATTATTGCACTGTTTTGGCATTGTAAGGCTTATTTATATACAAAAGCCCGCACCCGAAATAGATTTAAGACCAAAATCAGCTTTCCTATGGGTAAACAGAACGATTTAAGTAACGTCGCCGGCGACGTTAAATTCAGCAGACGACGAAAATAGGTTTAACACAAGAACACGACGCCGTCGATGCAGTTTCCCACGCTATGTACACTGTTGATCGTCTATAACCTTGTGGTTTTAATATCGGAGTAAGAGTCAAAAAATATTTCATGTAATATACACATTTGTTGATTGTAAAGTTATGGAAAAACTTAGAGTGGCGAAACACTGTAAAGTTGTGCATTTGGTTGTTGTAGTCACAGGCGACCGTACTCTTCCCTAGGGGGGACTATAAGAATGACTGGGGTATATACATAGTACGGGATCAGGCTATGGGGGAAGAGAGGAGGTTGCCTACAAATTTCCTGGAGGTCTTTATCCTCATATTAATGTCCCATCTGTTTTGGGTAGGTTAGGTTATTTTGATGTGAAAAAATATATCTGTTTTCCAATTGGGCAGACTATCATTTGAGAGCAAATTGAAGAAGAAAGAAAAGAAATTTCATATTGTGAAAAAATGTGGACAGTGCAGCCTTTAAAAACAAGCCCATTTGAATCAATAACCAAATCACACTTGTGTATGCACAATACACCATTATCCAATTTAAACGTCAGCTAAGGTGGCTGAAATAAAACATAAATTACTGCCAAATCAATTAATAATCATTTATTTTGATTTAAATTTAAAGAATAAATAGCAGGCGGACCCCTACCTGTGCCTCTAACGTAATGTGGAAAATTTACATTTCCCGACTATTTCTGCTAATCAGGATTCAAATTACAGTTTTAGAAATACATGCACCGGATATAACTAAAAATTTACGGATGCACAATGTGAAAAGTACATGCACATGCTGATGTAAACATGGTGTTCTGCTAACCTTCATTCATATCGGTGCTCTGATACAAAGAGACTGCTTAAAACAGTTGCTCAAATTTTATCAATTCTTGCATTCAACGACTTTCTGTACTAAAACTTGCATATTTGATCGATCACAAAATTTTAAATTTTACATGCAGTGCGTTATAAAGCCAGAGTGAAATACATGCACCTGTGCAGCGGGCACCTGGGTAATTCGAAAAGCCTGGGCTAATGCCCCGGCGAAAAAGCAAGGCTTGTTGGTATCATGTTAACAGGGTGTGCTCTCAGTTTGGCGTACCGACCGGGGGGCAGGGGGAAAGTTTCCCCTTATGGCTCGAAAAAGCGGGCCGATATGAACCAAAATATGCATTTCATTCCCTCTTTTTGGAGAATTTTGAACCAAGTTTCAGCCTGTAAATTGGGCGGCAAAATAAAGCAAATTCAGCAATTGGTTGTGCACATCGCATTTGGTCAAATCAGGCTTAATTTAGGGTGGGGGTTAGAAGGGGTGAATGAAAATCAAAAAATTTGGAATTTGAATTACGTCACTTCAGGGATGGTGCATTGGGTGCATTGAAGAGTTGTATAAAAGTTGGTATGTAGATCGTAAGAAACCCCACACCCCGCCAAAAAAAAACTAATTTGCATTGTATGTGCTGTATTTTACATACACAAATCCACGGTCCTTTTTTTTTTACCCGTGGTTTTATTACTTGCTGCTCATTGAATTATTCGAAATTTATAACCATGAATTAAGTGCTTGTTTGAAAAGGACTACATCGGTCACTAGAACTGTCTTTAAAGCAATACAAACACAATTTTGGAGGGCGCCCCCAATTTTTCAAAAAAGTATGAGATTTTTGCACAGTTGCATGGTAATTGGCTAGTAACACTATATAGGCTTCTACCTGCTGAATGGTAAAGCTCGAACTGGTGTGTATGTATTGCACAAAAAGCAATTGTGTAATGAGAATATTAATATCGGAGATTCCGATTAATCAACGGCCTGCTGAAAAGTCCTTTCACTTGCAATACCTGGGAAAGTTACAGCAAGTACGTGTCTATGGTCAATATAGTTATTCACTAGATTCAGTTGGGAAATATTTCTCATGAACGATCAGGACTAGGAATTTGGCATGTCCAGCTCTGCGTTAAATTCCAATTATTATGCCGATTCTAATTACAAAATCGCTTCTGTTATGACAAATATACGCCACTTTGAGCATTATTATTTAATTATAATTATTTTTTACGCTTCAGATTCTAGCCAGGCTCAGAATAAGGCGACCAATTAGGCGTGACGGTGCAAAACAAATGTCTGCCGTGACTAAAATCTGCAAATAGTTAAAGCTTATAGATAAACAGAAAGTTGACATTCATGAATTATTGAGAATGTGAGTCCAAAACCTGACATATAGGGCATTGGTTATAAATTTTAAATCAATATTTTGTTCAAACATGCCCACAGTGCACAATAAACCAATCACGGTCTGCGCCATGCTGATTGACAAACCTTGAGATAGTCTTGTAGGCGGACGCATAATTCTGCCCCTGGACTTAAGATCCTTGCAAGACCGACAAAATAATCAAGCAACTAGTATGGAGTTAGAGTGAAACCAGGAGGCCTAAGCCCGATGTATTACTCCACTTCGCGGCGCGGATATCGCGGCTGCGATGAAATTGACCCTGATGTTTTATTGCCTCGGCGAAAGAAGTTCTATCGCGCGATGGATTTGGAGCCTTCGCGGAGGAGTTGAAGTTTTGTTCAACTCTCGGCGATATTTCGACAGCGCGAAAAACTTCTCTGGATTGGCTGTTCTTGGAACCAAGGTCGGGCGATGACCGCATGAAAACCAAGCTGAACCTGATCTTAAAAATCTCCTATCAGCCCAATTACTCAACAAACAATACTATCCAATGAAGTATACATAATTTAAATGCCCAATTAGTAAAAGCTGTGGATATAGTGTACCATGAGGATGATTATTTTTACAGGAATAGTAAAGAGGTTTTGGCGGTTTAGTACGAAATATTTGTTTACCCACCTGATTCTATTCTGAGCTCCGCATCCTACACGTGGCATGCGGGGCCAACCCCGTGTACAAATGTCAGGTAGACTTACTGTCATCATCAACATTTAAGACAATATTATTCAATGAATAAGTCATGCAAAAATTTTGAAGATGTGTGAAACAAATGTAAAACACTACAAAATAGTCCAGAACATGTACTGTATGTGCCAGGAAATTCAAAATGCATATTGGCAAAAATGTCCTATATCATTTGATAACAGCCGGATAACTATTGTAAGTACTTTGACCGAGTATCGTAAATAATATCGCTCGCTGATTGTAGTTGCTAGATCTCATTCGGAAAATCAAGAACTATATAAATTTGTCAATATGGAACGGTATGTAAAATAATTCTTAAATGTATCAAAATTGTCAACTGGCAAAATTAGTTTCAACAAAATAATACAGCAACGACTTCCTCGAGATGAGACATTATACGCTCGGAGGATACATGACTTTTATCGCGCGTTTTTGCGATGTAAAATTCACTCGCAGCATCGGTCGATGAAGCGAAAGTGGAGTATACATCGGGTTAACAATTCCAATAACCAGATTCAGGCTAAAGACCTTGACCTAATGACCCCTCCCTGTTATTATCACCAGTCCACCAACCTGCCCACAGTGCAGAGTGTATTAGGGATACTCAGGTACCACTTGGAAATGGTGGGAAATGCAAAGGTGACTACTGATATGGCAGTACGGGAAACAGGCTAAACAGGTCTACGTCAAGTACTTTAATGATACTGTATTCTGTGTCTCCCTAGCTACTATCCAGGGGTCCATTCCCCCGTGTGTAACCCTATGTGTAGGCCTACTAACTCATGACAGACCTTTTCATCCAGTATGCAATGCTTTGCATAAAAAGTCCATTCAAAGCATGCCCTAGGACATAGACCTATTACGACTGAAGTTTCGGGAACGGACCCCCAGAGGAGGGTCGAGGGCCATCAGGAAACAGTTTAGTGAAGAGAAAAAGGTATGGAGAGAAAGGAAGGGAACTCCAAGGTTATCAGAATATAACAGTGGTTGATATGAAGTGACCTATTTGGCGTTTATGCAGAGGATCCTGTCCGGGAAAGTGTGGAGAAAGAATGGGGAGTCCCTGGGGGTACGCCTGTACATGAGTCCGGGTAACTACCCGAGTTAGAAGGGTTCCGGCAGTGCCCTATATGAGACCAGAAACAAACGGAAAATGGTACCCTATCTGAGAGCAGAATCTGTTCAAATTGTGATACCGATCCGAGACCTGAAGCTTATACCAGACCTTTCAAATAGGATCACGCTATCCGAGAACCCGGGGCCAAGCAATATTACCATTGTAATGTAACTGGGATTGTACATTCCATTTGAGCTATTTTATGGACTGGATCCTGTTTTGAGCATGTTATCAAACACAAAATCATCATATAACAGAGTCCTACTAATTGATACTCTATCTGAGACTGAAAGTAAAATGTGATACCCTATGTGAAAACTGACAGAGACATAGGTTTAATTTTCCCCAAGGAGTTAGTATACACAGCAATACTGCTTTAATAAAGCAGCATTTTCAATTTTAAGCGATACTTTTGAAAGTGTCTATGTTAGTACACTTGACCACAATCTTTATTTGGTAGCAGTTTGGGGGTTTTTAGGCAAAAATTTGAATTTCATCGGGTGGGTGTTTATGTAAAGATACACATTAAGTTTGGGTAGAATGTTGTATTGTGGGTGAATCATTTCCAAAGTGGACGTCTTAAAATTTTTACCTGACATTTAAGCCCCCACCCTACTTAATTGGAGCAAAAATACCAGGAGACTTACGAATTTTGCCCCTCTGGCGGGACGACTTGGAATTCCCCCCTGGATCGACTACCGGTTACGCACTGGGCCAAAGTCAAAAAGACGTATGCGACGGGACGGAATTTGATGATGAATTTTCTTTTTGCACCTCTTTACCAGTTGCATGTGTTAATGGTTGATGTTGCTTAAAGGAAACAAGCAAAAACTCAACAGACTACATTCAGCACATGTTGAAGAAACTCAAAGTCAAACATGTTGCCATGAACATATGTAAGGCGCGACAGGGACGATAGATTCATGGCATTTGGAAAATGAACATTTGCTTAATTATTATCAAAAGTATAGACGGTACGTGAAATTTTTAACATCATATTAGATCCACTATCGGCTGTAATATCAAAGAAATATGGATCTTAACTGTTACTAATTAGCATATGCCAACTTTTACTAACGACATGTCTGCGACGGGACGGATGCAATGGGGACGAATCAATTTCTTGCCTCAATTTAATTTGGCCATACATCTTTTTCAATAAAATTGCTTGTTACTCACTTTGAGTGAAAAGCCAAGGCAAATTAAAGCAATTACAATTTCAGAAACCATTGTTTGCTAAAAACCATTTTAAATACATCAATAACCAATTCGTGCATTGTTTTTGGGGACGTGGCAAACACTAACTACAATACAACAATTTGAAGCAGTTTTACTGGTAAAAGTCACACATGTTTTAATTTCAACTACAAAAAATCACCATGTGTATCTACATGGAATTATTTAAAGGAAAATACCTTGTTCACTTTAACTGCAGGCAACGAGTTAATGTACTTTCATTTACAAGTTCTGCATGCACTTTACTCCAAAGAACATTGAATGCAGTTCATGATCATTATTTCACTGAGAAAATACAACCCAATAAACGCTAAAGCATGTTGCCAAAATGTTCTCGTTCTATTTAAATGCGTGCCACACTAACTCTAGTTGTGAATAGTAGCATGATGAAATCGTGAAAAAGCGTGTAATTGAGTAAAAACGGGCCCAAAATGACTGAAAAGTAATAAGTGCAGAAATTTTTAGTACGGTCCATTTCTGAAAATTACAGCCCGGAAGTATTACAAAACTTCTACATTTAAAAATAACAATTGTTACTTGGGAATTTATTAAACAAACAAGTAAACATAGTTAAAGAACAAGACTAGTTTAGAAAAAGTCATGAAATTAAATTACAAATTACAGGATGTAGCATGTATTTGGATATTCCCCCACATGTGAACATTTGGAACTTATTATCCCCCCCAAAACAGTGTGACAATGGGATATTCCAATTTTAGATAGGGCTATTATAAGTGCCCTGAAGGCTGAAGTAGAAATAACTTCCCTCAGGGTATAGAACAAATACGTCCGCCATGATGGTCAGATTGATCCGCCATTACTGGGGGGCCTCCAACCCAAAACCTACCAAATCTTTTGTACGTCTGATACCACACTTGATTAAGTATATCAAAAGCTACACTTAATCTGCACCATTTGGGTGAATTCAAGCAGGATGCACCCCCGCTATGGCTGCCAGTGAGGTGTTGGAATCACTAAATGTTGGTGGATAGTATTTCAAGCTGGATACATGTACGTAGAGTATGTACATGTACGTGAATTAGACAATATATGAAATTTAAACCATGTTTGTACTCAATTTCTTATATTTTTATTATTATCAAAATGTAAGTTTCAAACATTTATTGCTTAGTACAATGAGAAGGGGCATGAATATTTGATACCTTAAAAAAGTTTTCATAATATAGCAGCAAGTGCAATTTTCTGTATTGTTCATTAGGCAAATTTCCGTCCCGCCGCACTTGATTCCGTCCCGACATGAAAAGGACACACTGCTATAGTTAAGGAAGAAAGATTGGAAATTGATGTTGTTTGTTAACTGACAAGTTGCAACAATATTGATAGTTATGGAAGTTCATTCAATTTGGAATATTTTTAGGCCTCGAAAGTAAAAAAAAATCGCCTCAAAATGCGAGAGGGACGGAATTTACTTTTACAAGGCGGCCTTCAGGCGCCTTGTTTGTTTCTGATGCGTTCTTCTTCTTCTTCTTCTTCTTCTTATTCAACACTTCAACTGCTTCTACCTCAGTCACTGTTTGACGTATCGTGACTAGACTTACAACTAAATGACCGCTGACTTAGGCCATTTATGTCACATGACCTGACCCTGTCTGACCTTGAACTGGCAACAGGCGTAAAATATGTAATTTTTTGTACAAATTATCTTCTTATACAGCATTATTGCCAATAATTCACCAAACTGTTCAGAGGACCACTGACCATGCTTCATATAGGGTGTTCAGGAATAAGGAGTCAAAGGTCAGTAAGGGGGTAATTTCCGGTTTGAAATGCCAAAAATTGCGAAAAAAATATTCAAACATTGCTGTCCTTACCAAATTACCGTAGCAGAGTGAGTCATTAGAGACAATGTATTGTTACTGGCCAGGGTCTTCGGGTTGTCGACTGTTTCAGGATCAAGGTCATTAAGGGGTCACTTCTGGTCAAAACCAAAAAAATATTCCAAAATTTTCAATTTTTTTTTATCTCAAAACCAAACATAGTACAGTGAGCTAACTTGCCGATATTATTCATGTTACCTGGTGTAATGAAGGTATTTTTTTTTGGAGGTCAAAGGTCTTTAAGGAGGTCATTTCCGGTGTAAGGTAAATAAGTTCAAGATTTTTATCTCCAGAACTAAAGCATACTATAATTTTTGTATTGCACTGGAACAATCAATTTTTGTTGTGTACACAGGTTTTTTTTATACCAGGATGCAAAGGTTCTATTAGGGGGTCAAAGGTCATTTGCCAAAAAATGCTAAATCAATGAACACTGATTATCTCAGCCTATATAGCACAGATAAAGCGTTTATACAGTGCATTAACATTATAGTGCAAATTCTGTCTATGATAGTCTCGACTCAAAGGTCAAATCCAAGTCAAGGTCAAAAATTTACAAACAAGCCCCGATTGAACTGAAATTTGACAGGAGGAATCCTCGGGATATCGTAATACAGAAATTAGAGTTGACCCTATTCGTGACCCAGGGGTCACGTTATGAGAGGGGTCAAAGGTCAACAGGGTCAATCCTTTAATTTTTTGTTACAAATTATCTTCTTCGACAGCATTACGCCGATATAAACCCAACTGGTTCAGAGATACCACTGACCCTTGCTTCATATAGGGTGTTTCAGGGATAAGGAGTCAAAGGGTCAGTAAGGGGGTGATTTCCGGTTTGAAAGCCAAAAATTGGTGAAAATCATTCAAAAAATCGCTGTCCTTACAAATTACGTAGCAGAGTGACGTCATTAGAGCACATGTATTGTACTAGCCAGGGTCTTTCGTGGTTTTCCACACGTTGTAGGATCAAAGGTCATTAAGGGGTCACTTCCGGTCAAAACCCAAAAATATTCAACAATTTTTATTTTTTTATCTCAAAACCCAAACATATTACAGTGACCTAACTTGCAGATATGCATTCATGTACCTGGTGTAGCAAGTATTTTTTTATTTTGGAGTCAAAGGTCATTTAGGTCTATTCCAGATGTTAAGGTCAATAATTTCACGAATTTTTATCCTCCAGAACTAAGCATAGTAGATGTTTTTTTATTTGCAATTGAACAATGCATTTTGTGTTGTGTACACGAGGTTTTTTTTATACCGGATCAAAGGTCATTAATGGGGTCAAAAGGTCAATTTTTGCCCAAAAATCTAAAAATAAGACCATTGGATTTATCTTAGCCTAAAGAGGACGGATAAAGCCTGTCATTACTACAGTGATGTAAACATTATAGTAGAAAAGGTCTATGATAGTCCTTCGACCCAAAGGTCAAAGTTCAAGGTCAGGTCAAAATCTACAAACCAAGCTCCAATTGAGGCTGAAATTTTTCAGGGATCATCCTGTGCATCATAAATACAGAACAAGTACAGTTTGACCCCATCCGCGACGCAGGGTTCACGTTATAGGGGTAAAAGGGTCAATACCTGACATGCTTGGATTTTAGTTGAAACTCAATAATATGATCCTTGTAAAGTTGTTTTAACACGTACAAATACATTTAATGACATTTTGGTGGAAGTTACATGGGTCAAAGGTCAAGTCACTCAAGGGGTCATAAGGGGATCACCATCCATTCCCAATACGCGCCTGTAAATTAGATCTGTTCCCAGGTCTAGTTTAGTCTGTTTTTTCCTACTTTAAACACTTTTGGAGAATTGTTTTTTAATGTTTGATTTTTGTGATCAAAGAAATTATTAAAATGCAAAAAACATAATTTGTTCACTCTTTTATTAGTATACTATATACAATTTTCCAAATCTTCCCCGTCGCACTAAGCGGGGCGCCATTTTTATCTTAGTTGCCTTTATTTCAATAACGATGCCGTGTACTCGCAAAATTTTTTTGGTTTCATAGGCCTTTGGTTGTACCCTTTGTAGCCATGGTTGTAATTTACTTCATGCAGACTTGGATTTTTAGGTTTGTGATGACCATTTTTGGCTTTGGCCCACTGTGTGCTCTGACTTTGATTGTGCTAATGAAATTTAACAAAAACAAAACATATACAATGTTTTGGAAATTGTGATTCGAGACATTCACAAACAAAAGCATGTAATGACAAGGTTCCAGACCTTACCACGGTTTCATGCCATAAGTGTGAAAAATGCATCGGTCCGCGAAACGCTTGTGTCACCTGCCATCGCAGTTTGTCAACGGGAGTCGTAGATTGAGGTTTGATAGATTTTGGACAGTGTTTTTTGTTGAGGGACTTTAGTGTTTGATTTTAATGAAATTGGGCCAAAGGTCACATAGGGGTCATCAAAGGTCAATCTGTGTACACCCCACATTGAGTCATGGCCAGTGGTTCTTTTGGAGTAACTTTGATGGCCATAGCATCTTATGTGCCAAAGCCCAAAGATATGCAGTTTTAAAGATTTTCACAAAATGGGATCAAAGTTCACATAGAGGTCATGTGAGGTCACTGTTTACACCACATATGAGCCTTGGACCAGTGGTTCTTCTGACCAAGTATAAAGTTAATCAGTCAATGCATATGTGAGAAAAGAGAAATTGTTAACCTTTTTACGGCAACAGCCCACAGGCTACAGCCTATAGCCCACTATGGAAAAAGCCATCCCTGTGGTTCCTGCTAAAGCAAGAACACAAAAAATTAGTTCGGGGTGAAAAAAACCACTTGGAAATGATTCACTAAATGTGTCATTTCTAGGGTGAAACAGTCCATATTTTTTAAAATTCAGGTCAAAATCTCTTACATTGTACCGTTTGGCTGCTAAAAATAACTTTTCGGCCGATTTTGCCAAAAAAAAGGCCACTTTTGAGTGACAAAATTTTTTATCATCTAATTATGTTTAGTCACAGAGTCCTAAACATAAATTGATTTGAGCCTTTTAAATGATCATTCAATAGAGAAATGTATAAATATTTGAAATAAACAAATTTTGGTAAGTTCATACCAGGTGTTTGAATCTGATGTTTCCCATGACAAAAGATACTTAAAAAATGGCATCTTTTGACAAAATTTAGAATCTTAGCACCTTGGCTTTTCAAAGGAAGGGACTGGTAGGATGGTTTACAAATCATAAGCAAGCCTGGAAAAAGTGCAGGAACTGGGAACCTGGTTCCCGGGAAATCTTCCTATTTGAAGGGAAATTTTTGTCATGCAAATAAAGACATTTTTGAAATTTAAAAAAAAATTAAAGAAAATTTTGCAATTTATAAGGAAAATTTTGCTTGTGTTCCCAGGAAATTTGGCATTTTTTCCAGCCCTGATCATCTGAGCAAAACTTTATAAGCTACAATCTAAAATCAACTTTTTGTAATTTCTAAACCTATAAAGGTGTAAATGATACAAAATGTTACCCCTACCCCTTAAATTTTTAAGTTGTGAAAAATTATAATTTGGAAAAAAATGTCCATTTTCATGTGAAAACTAAAAGAGTTACTGGGTTGAAAATTGAATCAGTTAAGTACACTGTAAGACCCTACATGGCTGTTGGATTAACTTTGCCAACGTAAATAATATTTGAATTTGTTCTTTTTATCAGTTTGTGACAGTCAAATTTTTCGGCAAATCATCAGTTTTCAACACCCACTGCAAAAAAAAAATAAAAAAAAAATGAATGAGTCACCAACTTCAAAATTGAATCAATTATACCAAGAACTATCATGCACATGGAAATATGTTCTTGTGAATAAAGAATACATTTTTTGCATTTTTTTTTTTTTTTACAAACCAGGGCATAGTTTTCAGGAAAATCCCATAGACTTCTATGCACTTCAGCATTGTGCAATACCCCAAAATGCGATATCTCAAAACGCAACACACTCTTTGCATTTCTGACTTCAGATTTGAATTCTACACAAAATT
>JAMKCH010028686.1:0-20930 GCA_023653785.1 Ophioderma brevispina | reverse complement strand
TGATTTATTGGAGTTAACAATTTTTGACAATTTTTACAATTATACAGTAATTACATTAAGTTTCAGGAATTAGAAGAGTATCCTTTGAGACTTCATTTATTTGAACAGGCACTTGGGTAATTCTTTCTGTAGTCACTACTTTCACTTCATGGCAGACAAATTAGCTGTGAAACATTGGCTGCGCATTGCGCTCTCGGCGCCATGGTTATCGCAACATTCCGAAGTTGGTTGCACAGGGATTTTGGTGGCTGTGGATATTGTTGATTCGGTACGGGCGGTATTTTATTATTTATTATTAATCATATTGTAATGACGGGTTTTAGTTATTATTTATTTTAAATCATTTCTATCAGTCATTGGTTTGGGGAGTAGCTTTTCTCCTGGTTACATGTCGGAAGTGTTGATGGATTGTAGAACTTAAATATGTTGATAAGGGAAATCGGCCATTTCAAATTAAATCTCTTTAAAATTATATTTTAGTAATAGGGACCTTGTTTTTGTTGTTTATGGGAGATAAATTAATATTGTTTATGAAACTAAGATAACTATATAGGAACGATACATGGTTGTGAACTGAAATATTTAATATAGAGCCATATATGTACAGTTAACTTAAACCAATGTGGTTTACACATTGAAGCATTGCATCAGGGACAAGGCATACATAATCTTGTATTTTTCATGGATTTTATGCTAGTATAGTTTCTTTGAACTTTCACACAAAATAAGCATAAACGAGATTATTAACGATGGAGAAATTATGGTAACGGCGGTATGTTATAGTTAGAATCTAGGGTGTGCTTGATAATGATTTATGAGTGCCATCTAAGATAATTTGGTTATTATTCATTAATTTTATATGACATAGTATTGATTTGTATTAACAGATTATTATTACTGTAAACGGTTGATTGGGGGTATTTTGTACACTGAATTATTCACATCTGTTGGTGCCTTCCGTTTTGGCGGATAGGACTAGGTGAGGCGTTAATGTAATTGATTAAGTGGTGCTTAGAATGACTTACACCAGAGCGATGTGTGTATTGTTGAAACCTGGGTGGTTGAGTGTGAAGCACACGATTATCATTAGCACCATGTGGGTAGTAGGTCTTTGGTACACTCGCTCATGGCGTAGGTTGGTTTGCAAATGCTCGTGAGGATCGGTGAGTAAAAAATAATGTTAATGTAATGTCGTATAAATGTAATGCATGTTGTCAGTATTACTGTTGTCAACCACGTGACGTCAGATTTAGTTCGCCACCCTCTTCGTTCGACTGTCGGTATGGTATGCGCTGATCGCACTTGTCTCTTTCAATCATCGCAGGAGATCTAGTGTAGACCGCTTTCATGATAGTAATTGTATGATATTATGCTTGTCAATTTATTATCTTGATGAATTTGAGGTCACCTAGCACGCTTGTTATCGCATGAGTAAATCATATTGTATGGCTTATGGTTCAATTCTATGACTAATTGTAACAGCCGTGCTTATGTAAGTACAAATGGCAGGATTATGTTATAATGGAAGTATTAATTGTAGGTCGGAGAAGTATACAATTGTGATTAGACAAAATATTTTGGAAGACACCACCTAATGCCTGTACACTGTGAACGTTATTTATGTTAAGTCTATTGCACATGTCTTGATACAAGTAAACCGTTTATTGTACAATTGCGTTTGGAATTGTTAGCCCAGAATTTATGTATGTCATAGCAAGTGTTAGAACAAGGCGAATGTCGTTACATGAGTAGACTAATACTTGATCTGTCTATTTTATAAATTGTTTTCTGTGAGGTATTAATTGGGACCCATCACTTACTCTCGACGGTGTTAAGGGCGCCTACGGGCGCACCTATTAGCTTGGCTTTGGGAAACTGTTCCGGCGGTCCGGGAAGTACAAGGGAGGCGGCCCGTAGCGTTTGCGTGCCTTACTTTTCCGTGTTTGCGATGCACCGAAGTACCCGACAAAAACGTTCAATTTTTCGCTAGGTCGAAGGTTCAGACCCCAATTACGATACATATTCAAAACAAAAACATAGTAACGGACCCTCTGATGCAAAATATCCATAGAACCCCTTGTTTTCCGAGTACGGTTAGTACTATATCATATCTTTCGCAGTCTGTGAACACAGGACTACACACTTCCGGAACGCCGTAGGAAATGAACTGTAGCCAAATTGGAGGAGTTCTACGTTACATCACGATATATGTACATTAGCGGATGTTCCAAATATGGTGTGGAAAATAGATGATTGAAGTTGCTCGAGATTAGATTACCGGATGACCAAAAAATAATTTCTTCGGCATTAGATTTAATCAAGAAGAAGTTACAATTTCCACTTTTGCGAAATTTAAGGAATATTTTTCAAACATCTATGATGGAATCCTCCACGAAACACGCCATATTGGGTCATGCAATTGTGACCTCGGAGCGGTTATTCCATCACCTTGTGGATCAAATGAGCAGGGATTACAAGAGTATTAGGTACGTTCCTATGTGGCCCAGCCGGTCTAAGGCGTAGCACTCCTGTAATTATTTTCCCCCGTTGGTCATGGGTTCGAAATCGGTCAAGAAGGGTTTGATTTTTCATGTTGTTATTTAGAGTTTGGTTCTGTTTGCTGGTTGTACCAGGAAAGATGTGCCGTTGTTTTGCTCTTTTTCTCCTTTTCCCCTCTTTTTTCTTTTTTAACAAACCATACACAGCTTAAATGGAATCACGAAGTTGGGAATAGTAGGCCAAATGACAAAAATGATAATGTGAAACTGACAAAATTAGAACGGAAAACAAAAGAAAAAATGTTAAACATATATAAAATACAAAATAAAAAATTCAAAAGAATTAACAATTGAACAATCAGTGAAAAAGGAAAACGCCTTAAAACTACAAATAAAAAGAAAGACAAATAACCATAAGATTTTAAAAGAAAAACAATATTTAACTTAAAACAACATAATGAAAAATACATAAAATAATTATTTTAGTTTTTTCAAATTAAATTTAATAACAAAAGTTAATGAACAAAAAATTACAATGGACCAAAAGAAACTAAATTTAAAATATAAATTGAATGTATGATAACAAAATAAAAAAAATTCAAAAGAATTAACAATTGATACAATGAGTGAAAATAGAAAAAAATAAAAAACTTAAAAAAAGCAAAAAATAAAAAAAATAAAAAAAATAACAATATTGGAAAGAAAACAATTATTAAATTAAAATTAATTAAAAATAATAAAATAATATAAGCAGATTAAATAAAAACAAAAATCATTCGGCCAATGGATTGGATGTGTTAGTGTTCAGGTGAGGTTCGAAAAACAGGAGGCCATTTTCCATTATTCAATTATTTTCAAGATTCATATAAATGTTACGTCATGGGCATAAGATGGTGTCTTAAACTGAAAAAAGCATTATATCTAACCACAGACTTTATAAAGTGGAGACTTTTTAAGTAATATTTCTTCAAAAAAAAAATCACAAATTTTTCAAGATGAATATATTGTAAGCTCGATCGCAGAGGATCAGGAGCATTGGTAGGATATCTAAAATAAAATTTCATTTATTAACCACTAAAAAGTTTAAACCCCGCTCAGCCACAAAAATAGTTAAAATGATCAGAACACATGCCTTGATATTATGAGAAGCTGAAAACAAATGTACCTGGAAAAAGCATGCTTTGATTATTTTAAAATTATGACTTTTAACCAAAATTAATGAAAGTTTTGACAAAACTGAAAATTCGTGGTGGGCGGGGGTAACTGGAAACTAACTATCCAATTACATTGGCCTCCTTAATAACAAAAGTATAACAAAAATAAATGTTAAAAAATAAATAACAAAATGCAAACTAAAATACACAAAAACCACGTTGATAAAAATATGAAAGCAAAGAGTTGTCAGGAAAGATGTGGCATGGTTTAGTAAAAACTAATTTTAAATAAAAACAGCAATAATTAAATAATGAAACTTGAGCATAATACGAACAACGTTAGTAAGGAATTAAAAGTTTAAAAAGAAAATTAAGAAAATAATCAAAATATAACGAACAAGAATACGAACAAAAATTAAAGAAACAAAATAAAGCATTTTAAAATGAGGCAAAAATATGACAACTAAGTATTAAAACTAAAAAGTAAGACAAAAAATAACGAATATAAACCCGGGAATATTTTAAAATGAAAAAAAAATGAAACTTTAAATAAAAAGAAAGAAATACGAAGAAAAATGCTTTTTAAACAATCCTATTATAAAATAAAATATGGACAGTGACAAAAAAGCGACCCAAAATAAAATCAAATTAACAAATATAATTAAAAAAAAAGAAAAAAAGGCGAGAGAGGAAAATGATCAAAACAACAAAATATACCACTCAATTTTAATTAAAATAATTAAAAATATATTGTTTTTTTTAAGTGATTTTTTTTTAATTTTTAATTGGTGAAAATGAGAATACTGAATTGGATGGGTTGTGTTGGGGGAAGGGGTGATGGCAAACCCCTTGTATAAATCTGGAGCCCTGGCGTTGTTCCACACGGAACCAAACAACCCTAACCTTGGTAACCCCGCCGCAAACCACGAGAACCGCGAAATTCTAGTTGTTTTTGGGCATATCGGGTATGGCCCGATTAGGCCAGTAAAATGAAACAAGCTCGCCTTTTAACATTTTTATGCAAATTTAGGCATCTAATTATTGCAAATTATAATAAAGAGTCCTTGGTCTCAAATTTTTTTGTTATATTAAGGGCCAACTGGGACATAATTCAAATAACACTTCAAAATCTGGTGAAACTTAAACTCGGCATTCCTTTTTATACGATTTTGTGGTCCATAAATTCACCGAATAGTCGCAGACAACAGCAGACAGAATATGCGCAAAAAATTTATGCAAATTGAGGCCCATATTTTGCAAAATATTACGTGATGGCAACCTGTATGTAAATGATTGAAGTCTCACCTGTTACTGGTTACTCTAATTAACCTTTCAAATTTTGTGAAAATTGAACATGGCATTGATTTTTTTTATCGCAATTTTAATAAGCGGGTTTATAAAATCAAAGGTGTGCAACCTAAAGATATACCTCATTCTGTTAATAATGTCAAAGCCTCATACAAGTCAAATGTCTTGTGAGTCACGTTGTAAAAATACGCTGAAAATGTAACTTGACATCATTGTAAAATCTGGTGCATTCCATTAAAATCAAAAACTCCATTTTATGGTTTACAAGCACAGTCCCTCCTTTGTTTCTGAAGTCAAGGTCACTTATCAGAGGGGCACAGGTCATGTTAAACCTATCATTGATCACAACAAAAGGCAACTCTCCAATCCACCCCATCAGGGGCTGTTTTTCTTCGTCCTGCAAACATGCCTCATAAACACATCCCACGTCCTAAAATGCTGAATCACCCATTTCAATTCTTAATAAGTGGCAAACAACAAGATATAAACACTCAAGTATGTCTTAGGAGAGGTTCATTTGTGTATCACTACTTCATCAATTTCTTTTAGAGCCTTGTATAGCTACAAAATAAAGCTTTCCTAATTTCGCTTAATAGGTCCCTAGAATACGCTAACTATGGTATTGGCTCTCTATACAAAATTGGCAACTTTCACCAGACAACTAACTGTTCATACATATTTTTATTTAATCATAATCTATTTTTTATACTTATTTCAACACTTTATGTACTAAAAAAGTTGCAATAAAACTTCGGGCGAATTCAATCTATATTTGTCTACCGTTTCTTCTTTTAAAAAAGTATTTCCGGCAAACCACATGAACAACCAAACAAGACTAACTCCTTGGGGCGCCCCTTTCCTTTTAGAATTTTATTATTGATAAATTCCATTACTCTGTTTGTATTTATAATTACATAGGGCGTCTCACATGATTCGGGTGATGATCGATTAGTGTATGGCACCTGCAGATGTTATGTTGCATTGACACGCCATTGCAAGATACTTTCCTTTCTCGTTGTTCTCACCGGCTTGTGTTGTGCGATATAAGGGTCAAGATCCCTTGGCTTAACACGGGGGGTGGCTGCCAAATACTCTAACACGATTGCATACATCTCATTCATAACAAAATTTCCCGCTTTACCCGAGGGGATGTGGATCTCTATTATAGTATGTAAGGTAAGTGGAGACATTGAACATTCAAGTCATGGCCCATCGCATAAACAGTTGGATTGGCCATGTGAACGCAAGTCAAAGGGATGCCACTGTGCTGCTAAGCAAGGGATGGCCATATGATGCCAACCATGGGATGCCATATGATGTCAAGCAAAGGGATGCCATATGAATGTCCTCATGGAAGCCATGATTTTCGACATTGATGCCATGTGGATGTTGTGATAACGTGACGTAAACAATGGATGCCATAATGTTGCAATAGATGCCATGATTTTTGGCGATAGGATGACATGTTTTGCCATAGGATGCCACTGATGTAAAGCGCATAGGATGCTCATGATGGTGATAGCAATGCATGGTCTGCTGTGCGGGGGGCATGTCTCACATCTTATCACCTCTTTAAGTTATATTATAATCAGGCTATATATTGTGTATGTTGATATATATTGTATAAATATGATTGTTTAAAATAAAACCAAACTTTTACCGCATGTGTGTTCATACATACGAGATGGCATCCCTATGGTATGTGCATTCGATGTATTTTAACGGTAGCTTGGCCCGCGCCGAGAGGGGGGATCCCCCTGTCCAAAATTTCGTAAGGGCGTTAAAACTTTAGAAATCAGAGGCGTTTGGATACATAACCAATTGCCCCTCGTGCTCCATGTAATATAGAGGTTACCCCATTGGATCCTGTAGCTTTTGTAATTAGTCCCGCGAGGTAGGTCCACAGTCCTTAAGGCCGCCACCACACTTTGGTGAGTTCCAGCTGAGTATATTACCTATGGTATATTAGATTAGTGATTGTGTCGCATTTTGGTATTTGAATTCAGCAAGACTTAGATATTTGATGTTATGTGGGAGTAAAGAAATAAATAGTATGAAGGCGGGAGGGTAAGATGAAAGGGGGGTAAGACAGCGTATTGTTTGGCAAAAGACAAAGCAAATCTTTCTCGTGCTTCATCGCTGCAGGTACTTGACTTGTAATTATCTGACGACGAGGCGAAGGCTGGTTGTATAAAATACTAAAACTTGATTTACCGAGTCACGTGGCGTATTTCAGAAGGACCGCCAGGTTCTGCCCTTGTACCTTACCCGCGAGTCTCCGTGGCGCTACAAATTGGTGTTAGAAGTGGGATCCTAATTGACCGTGCGAGGCTGTGGTGAAGAAGGTGGACGTAAGCGACGAAGGAGTTGTATGTGCGACGAAGTAGTTGTGCTGCGGTACTACTCAACGGGGATTCAGTCACCGGCTACGATTGGGTGGAGGACGAAAGCGACGAAGGAGTTGCATGTGCGACGGAAGTATGGTGCTGCGGTAGGCTGCTACACAGGATCCAACGGCTACGTTGGGTGGACGAAAGAGACGAAGGAGTTGTATGTGTGACGAACGGACGCGACGTTCTGAGGTGGTGTGTGCGACGAAGTAGTGGTGCTGCGGTACTTCTACGGGGGATTCAAACTACGGCACGTTGGGTGTGACATAAGTGTCCTGGGGGAGTTGTGTGTGCGACGGAGGCGACGTCGGAGTGTTGTGTGCGTGAAGTAGTGGTGCTGCGGTACTACTGCTTCCGGATAAGAGAGCATATATAAGTGACAAAAGATTGTGGGTGCGACGAAGGCGACATCGGAGTGGTGTGTGTGCGTGACGAAGTAGTAGTGCTGCGGTACTGCTTATCGCGGGGGAATCAATGGGCGACTCAAAGGTGACGTACGGATGGGCAGGCCGGAGGATCACTGGGAGAAGTGAGATAAGTGACATGGAGGGGAGGCACGAAGAAGGCAGTGGGAGACCTGGTCGTGACGATATGGATGGTGTTGTGAGAGGTGTGGTGAGTACCCTAGGTCGGGGCAGCTGATGATCGGGTGCTAGAACGGTGGTATAGGAGTTATGTTGGACAAGGTGAAAAGTGAGGTGGAGAGACATTATATGATGATGACCGGGGGTCAACGGATGAGTCGCGATGGTATCGGGACTGGAGTTTTGAGGCGGTGCACCAGGTGCATTTAGTAAGAGGGGTGATCGGCCTAGCAGGCGTTCTAGGCGAGAGAGGTTTATTATGGAGAGCGGTGGGACATTCGACTGATGAGGACGAGTATGAAAGAACAGAGAAGAAAACCGTAGGAGAGCTACGGAGGTGAATGAGTTGACCGCAGGGGATGACGCTAAGGTGGGAATCGGCGTTCGCGCATGGTCATACAGAGAGAAAGGGGATAAGAAGAGGGCAAAAGGATAAGCTGATGGAAGACAGTCAGTATGATTCGGATGGAGGAGGGTGGAGGCAAAGAAGGAAGGTGTGGAGAGAGGGTGACGGTTAAGAAATTGGGGTCGTCAGCAACAGGGAAAAGGAAGAGCGGATTCGGGATGTTGGTTCCGTGAGCGACCTATTTTGGTTACAGGGAGGGCGGAGAGCGTCTTATTAGGTTCTGTTGGTACGCATTGGGGAAGAACGCAGAGGAGAAGATGCGACGGTTAAAGGATGAGGAAGCTAAATTGTTGGAAAGAGAAATGACGGTAACGTGAACGGGAAGGGCTACCGTACAGTGTGGGAGAGAATCGTGACGGGTTACCCCTAAGTATGATGATGGAGGGGGTCAGATGACCATAGGACGGGGCGAAGTAAAGTATCAGGAGTATGAGAGCATAGTGGAATGTTCGAAGAGGGGAGATGAGAGATACGGCAGCGACTGGATTTATAGGGAGGAAACCGACAGAGACGAGGGGGAGGTGGGGTGTAAATGATAGGGAGAGGGAAAAGGTGCGACAGTTGAGGAGGGACGAAGCTCAGATTGAATGGGGAGAGAAAACAGATAGGCGAAGGGGAAGATACTACCATGGTGTGGTAGACTGGCTCTCCTTATATATGAGGGTGTGCGGAGTCCAGGATATGGCCCTCAGAGGATGGGCGATGTGAAAGTAGGGGAGTATTACGCCGGCATCTGGAGAAAAGTTTTGTAAGAGGGGATTGAAGAGATACGGCATGTCGGCTAGAGAGTTCAAGGAAAGCGACGGGCACGGGCAGATGGCGAGGGGAAGGATTGGGGGGCTCAGTGAGACGCTGAGTATGAAGAGTGGAAGGAGTATCAACGCGGCTCAGCACAGGAATGAGAAGAGTCATGGAGATCGGGGCGGCCGACAAGCGTGGCGGACGTGGACGGCATCAGCAGTGGCATAGGAGAGCGGTGTCCGACTGACAGGAAATAATGAGAACACCGTCACCGTTGGGGGCATATGGACAGCGTGATGACGAATTAGTGTGCCCTCTTTGACCTCGGATGCAATGATGATACAATACTGATAGAGGTGTAACTCTCGCTACGTGTGAGACCGAAGCAGTGGCGCCTCGCCCCGGTACTGTGATCACGCGCATCTGAGAGAGAAGCAGCAGGAATATGGGAGATATGAATGGTAGACGTGCTAGTCTAACAGACTCGGAAGGTCTTAGTGAGCCGCGGACTTGTTTGAACCTTCTCCCTCCGTTGAAGATGAGAAGAGGGTGCACGAGTGGCAGAGGTTGAAGCAAGGTATGGAGAGAGGCCGAACTATGAAAAGAGGTTTTGAGAATAGGACGACGGACAATGCCTGGGAAGATTTCCGACTGCATTTCGAGGCTTGTAGGGAATAAATAAATTAACTGATAGGAGGCAACGTATCAGCTGTTTACTTGTTGCCAATAAGGGATGCATTGTCTGGCCTGAGCATACAACGACGTTAACCCGAGGAGATTACCTTTGCGAAACTGATGGAAGTGATGGAGAAGGAGTTCGGACCGCAGGAGTGTGCCGAAATTACTTTCAAGACCTGTTCAGCGGCGGGAGGTTCAGATGCCGGAAGAGAGTTCTCATGCCTTAGGATTGGATATAAAGAGACTAAACGGCGCTAGCGTTTCCGCAGATTGAGAAGCAAGGTAGAGATTTGTTGACAAGGGGGTACTTTAAAGAGGCAATAGCAGATTCGGTCATCCAGAAAGATCTGTTTCCACCATTCCAGGCGAGGCTGGCACCTTAGAGAGGCAATCAGGCAGGCTCGTTCCACCGTAGTGAGAAGTCGAGGAGTAGTTTAGGGGGGTGATATGAGTAGGAGGCTGGTACAACACGAGATTGGTTGAGTCTCAGTCAACCCCGACATTGGATTTCAGCGCAAGTTAGATGCAAAAGATGGATGCATCGGGAATCTAGGATGAGAGCATGTGTTGAGGAGCTGAAAAGATCTGTAAGAGGGGGGTCGAGGTCGGCCAACAAGACGAAGCAGCGAACAAAACGAGACGAAGTCAGCGGCATTGGCTAGGGCGGCATCGGCGTAACGAGTATCAAGGACAGAGTCAGTGAACGGCTCAGAGAACGTGGAACACCCCGTCAGAACGCACGCCCCCACCGGTACCTCTACCCCCCCCCATTATACCCCATTATGCTTTAATTGTCAGAAGCCTGGGCACTTCGCACGAGATTGTAGCGAGACGATGCCGCCGAGAGAGGTGCGTGTTTCCGTTGGCGAGAGCTGGGTCACACTACAAAGAATTGCTGTTACAGTGCTGTGGTGTGTCGCAGATGCCGACAGGAAGGGCACCGTTTCTATCATTGTTGCATATGTCGGGAAACGAGATCGGGCTAACCCAAGGGGCCATGGGAGGACCGGCGGCAAGCAGAGGCCCGCGTTGTTTTAAACGCAAGAACGCATTGGTGTCGGGCGGGATGTTAAACGCAAAGGGGGTAAACAGAAGGCGTAAAGGTGCAAATGGTAGAGAAAGTAGGGAGATTACAAAGGGTGGAGATTGTTATGTTGTCGACTGAGCAGGGCGGGCGAGAAACGCAGGAGTTGTTGGAGACGCGGTTTGAGACGTCGGCAGTAGAATGGAGGCGCCGAAGCGAGTAAGGGATCAACGGAAGGCTGGTGCATCTTCGTGATGTTGAGGGGATGACGAGGTCAGAGGACGTGATGAGTTGCATGCTGCGAAAGCGGACATGTATGTACCGTTGTTGTTACATGGGTTGTCTGCATCATCTGTCTTAGACGACTGGGACTGTCAATTCGCTGTGTGGGCCTCGATGGAGTTGTACGTCAGATGATTCGGATGAGAAACGACACTACGGCTTTTACGGGTTTCTAATACACAGCTCGTCCAGGCCGATGGGCGACAAGTGAAAACTTGGGGAAGAGCATCCTGGAGCTAGGCGTGGGAAATGGCTGCATGAGCTGAATGTGATTGTCGCGAGACGTTGAGAAAGGATGTTGGGGATGGATTTCCTGAAACAATCTGGGGCGATAATCGATATTGGTCAGCAGCAGCTCCATCGTGGAGGTGAAAAAAGTAAGATGTCATTCCATCCACGCATGAGCTAACTCCACACTCAGGTTTTGGCTGTAAAGATCTAGTGGTACCGGCGGCGCACATCAAGTAGTTGTATCTGCTGCGATATTGCATGCAGACGAGGGGGGTGTGTAGAGTTACTAGGGCCATTCATGTCGGACTAGATAGTGGAGAGGGGAGCTTCCCAAATACGCGGAGTCGTGCGAAGGTCGAGAGCGGCTGGAGTAGTTGAGCCGTTAATGGTGGGCCCACTTTTAGATAGCGGACTATTGTCGCAAGAGTCTAGTGAAAGTTAAGACTGTGTTCAGTTAGCAATTACTAATTTGTGTGACTTTCCTTTCCTCGAGAGGTGAACAATGCGCTACTCTCGGCAAGTTGTGTGCTGGTGCGGAGAATTAGGTGGTGGCGAGACTAGGATGGTGGGGGGGGCGAGATCCAATGGTGAACCGGCGGAGGTGGCTGAACATCTGAAGGAGCTGTTAGACCAAAGTACTAACTACCACTTGGGGGAAGGGGAGAGAGAGAAGGTGGCGGAGTTATTAATTAGGCAAATCTATTCAGATGTGTTCTCTAGCAGGGGATTTTGATATTGGTAGGACGACGCAGGTGAAGCACGGCATTGAATACATGGGAGGCCCGCCTATTTCGGGGCAGTTGCCATTGAGTAGGTCATACTGCGTAGCAAGCATAGGCAGCGTGAGGAGGGGAGCTACAAGTGAAAGATATGTTGGAGAAAGTCTGAATACAAGCCTTCGGATAGTGGTTGGTCTAGCCAGTGGTGTTAGTAGCAAAGAAGGAGGGCTCTAAGGGCGCTTTGTCTGGACTATCGAAGATTGAATGAGGTCAGTCTATGAGACGCGCGTATGCCTTTGGGCCGGGCGAATGCGATTGATTGTTGGATGCTTTAGGGGGGCGCAAAGTACTTTATAACTCTTCGATTATTTGGTTGGGGGCCTTCCGGCTACTGGCATGTTGAGATGGACACGGAACGGCTCGAGATAAGTCTGCCTTCTCCACCACAAGCGGACTGTATGCTTGAGGAACGTCTAAACCATATTGGCCTTTGGGCAATGCGCCCTCAACGTTTGTAAAGATTGATGGATAGAGGTGTTGACGGGATTGAGATGGAGACGCTCCTTGTTTTTTGGCCGACGTGATTGTGTTCGTAGGTCACCTTGTCGGAGTCTGTAGATCGGTTAGAGGAAGTAGGTTGTTCAGAGTTCCGATGAGTGTCCGGGTTTGAAACCTCAAGCCCTCAAGTGTCACCATATTTCAGAGGCAAACTAGGTGACGTATTTGGGCCACGTAGTATCAATGAAAGGGGTATCCATACCGATCCGTCCGTCCAATATAGAAGCAGTTCGGATTGTCTCCGACGCCCAAGACGCCCACGCAGGTGCGTAGTTCTTGGGACCTAGGCGTCTTACTATCGTCGGTTTATCCATGGATTTGCTGATATGGTTGCACCTCTCCATCAGCTGACAGAGAAGAAGTTGGTGTTTGAATGGACGCGCGAATGTGACGATGCGTTCAACACGTTAAAAGAGTTGCTGATCAGTGTTCCAATTCTGCTTACGCGCGCGGGCCAGAGGCCGGGCCATTTTCAATCTTAGACAACTGACGTCCACAAATTTGGCAAATAGGTGGGGGCGTACTGTCACAAGATCTGGATGGCGAGGAGAGGGTTATAGCTTATGGCAACAAGTCATTGTCCCGGCCATGAGCGAAACTACTGTGTGACGAGACAAGAAGAGTTTCTGTGGCTGGGTGTATTCATCAAAAAGTATCGTCACTACCTTGGAGAAAGCAGAGGGAAGTGAGGACGCAACCACGGGGTCGCTAAGGTGTTGACTTCAGAAATTCACTGAGGGTCAGCTGGCGAGATGGCTTGCGGTGCTGTCCAGTTTCAACATCGATTTGGAGTACAGACCGTGAAGACGTCATTCTAACGCGGATGGGCTGTCAAGAATACCCTGTAGACAATGTGGGAGGATGGAGGCTAAGAATGTCCCAAATGAGGAGGCTGAGCGAGGAGCAGAAGCGGAGGAGATCCAGATGACGTGTGAGATTGGGTGCCAAACAGAACGGGCTGGAATTGACGGGAGGTGGAGGCTATCAGAGGGTCCATGGTCGGAAGTGTCGTGGATTTTTAACCCCAAGGGCGACTCGGGAGTTGCATGAGCCTGAGTGGACGTATGGCCAGCAGTACTCAGGACGCGGGACTCGGTCAGAGTCGGGAACACATATCGACAAGGGCATGGAGGCGGAGAGAAACCCTGACCCCGTAGTGATTGAAGTTCGTAATGGGACTATACAACCGGGAGATCGCACTAGAGATGATACGTGAGGCGCATTTTGGCGGACTAGACAATTGCTCTGTTCCTGAGGAGAAAGGGGGCTGGAGAGGGTAGACCCCGTGAAAGATTTATCTGCCTTGTCGTCTGGATTGAAGACGTATTGGGGGGGCCAGTGGGATCCTGTTTGGCAGCGAGTGAAGGGAGGCCTCTGGTGAAGAGATGGGAGAGTGAGATGGGAAGACTATTAAGTGGGGTCGGGTCGTGGCTAAAGCCAAGGACATGCCGGAAAGCGAGTGTCTAGATGAACTGCTGCAATCGAAGTGCAGGAGCGGTCACCTGGTCGATCAAGACCCTACCAAAGTCGAGAAAGGTACTATTGGGGGGGGATGAGTGCCGACGTTGAGGTCGTCTATCTACGCATGTGCGTAGGCTGACGGCGAGGAGGAAGGACCGCTCAAAGGCGTTCACTCGAGGGCCCCACTTTCAAACATACAAAGTATGAGTCCCCTCTGGAGCGGGTAGCATTGGATATATTGGGGCCTCTGACCGAACGGATGATGGGATTCATATATCTTAGCGTTGGCGATTACTGGCTCGTTGGAGGGGAAGCATATGCCATAATAGATCAATGGGCGCGAGACGGTTGCAGCGAAGTTGGTTGATGAGTTCTCTTAGGTTGGAGTTCGTCGAAGGTACTCCATTCCGACCAGGGCAGTAACTTCGAGTCGAAGGTATTCAGAGAGATGTGTCAGATATTGGGGATTGAGAGGACCCGTACGACTCCGTACAACCCCAAGTCGGATGGCCTTGTCGAGCGTTTACAACCGGTGCAGGACCTATTGCCAAGGCCGTTGTCGCTCTGATCAACGTTCCAGAATCAGAAGGACTGGGATCAGTAGATCTCATGTTGTAGGCTTCGCTTATCGTTCAAGTTTCAAGAGTCGAAATGCGAGAGCCCAATACCGGGTGCTCAGAAAGAATACACCTAACTAAGGAGGGATCATAACTCAAAAGTAAGTATCACATTGAGAAATTTAAAAAGGAATCTGAAACCAGCAATGACTTTTAACATTGTAATGTAAACATCACTCGATTTGGTTCAGTAGTTTTGAAAGAAATAAGCTATTATGTAACACATGTCAACAGACACTTCCTTCCAAGTTACTAACAATAATGCAGATTGCTGTTAACTACCGATGATTACTCATGTTATCTGTTAAAGCTGTATTCTTTTCATTCCACAAAGAAACGGACTTGTTTAATATTTGTTTGTCAAGCCATTTTGTTCATGTTATTATGTAATAAACAATTACCGTGACAATTATAACAAAAATCCAACAAGAAAAAACAAAACATGGTAAATAACAAGGATGATCATTCTTTATTAGAAAACAAACCATAAAATCTCATGGACGTTCAAGTAGATGGAAGATATGCAAGGGGTATAAACATTGTATCCTTTGTGAACTTGAAGGAGTTGATTTGATCGACTGAATTTACATTTAATTTACTTGCATTATGTTGGCATGTGGTATACATAAATCTTAAAGCATTTTATCAAAACAGAAAATCTACATATCTGCATCAATTTTAAAAAACAGGAAAAATATGTGAACATTGGTGGTGAACACCGTTCTTAGTTTTATAATGAACAACCTAGTGACTATCAACTTTACTTCGTTTGAATATTAATTCCCAAAGCATAACTTTTTCTAGAAAGATGCTGATGATATGCAATTTAAATTAATAAAACATTAAAAAAAAAGGAATGCCTGGATTGGCGACAGCAATGGGTATTAACATTGATGGATTTCAAAAAGATGAAGAGTCGCTGACATTTCTTCATGTTGCTTCAATTTTTATTGTGAAAAGAAAGATTGGTATTTTCTTTTGTAATGTATGCTGCAATAGTATGTTGAACCTGTTGCAAAATCATTTTTATATCTTATTTTGTTTTAAAGAAATAAAATGATTAAAAGAAAAAAGCTAAAAAAGTATGATTATTCTCGATGTTCTGTTTGAATCACTTTATTCACAACTTGGAAGGAAGTGTCCATGGACATGTGTTACATAATCGCTATTTATTCACAAAACTATGCCAAAACCGACCGAATCGAGTTGGGTTTTCATAAAATGTTTAAAAAGGTAATGGTGGTTTAAGATTCTTTTAAATTTCTCAAATGTGAATGCTGTACGTGTGAGTTATGTCGCCCACGTTAGGGGTGTATTCTTTCTGCGACACCCTGATGAAGGAGCATGCGACAGGGACTATGCCGAGGAGTTGAGAGAGCGTATTTAGGGGAATTCATGAGAGGGGCAAGGCACGCTTTGGAGGTCAGTATGAAGAGACAGAAACGGAACCTACGACGTTTGGTGCATGGTCCTGCGTTTAGGGAAGGTCAGTTAGTCTGGTTGTATAACAGTACAAATAGGCGCCCATCTGGAGGTGGGCATGGAGGTATTGTGTTGGCTGCCTATGACCGAGAAGGATGATGGGAATGCATATATCTAGTGTGGCGATTACTGGAAACGTTGGATGGAGGCATATGCCAAAAGAGATCAATGTGCCGAGACGGTGGCAGCGAAGTGGGGGGATTGAGTTCGTCTGTAGGTTGGAGTCCGAAGGTACTCCATTCCGACCAGGGCAGTAACTTCGAGTCGAAGGTATTCAGAGAGATGTGTCAGATATTGGGGATTGAGAGGACCCGTACGACTCCGTACAACCCCAAGTCGGATGGCCTTGTCGAGCGTTTACAACCGGTGCAGGACCTATTGCCAAGGCCGTTGTCGCTCTGATCAACGTTCCAGAATCAGAAGGACTGGGATCAGTAGATCTCATGTTGTAGGCTTCGCTTATCGTTCAAGTTTCAAGAGTCGAAATGCGAGAGCCCAATACCGGGTGCTCAGAAAGAATACACCTAACTAAGGAGGGATCATAACTCAAAAGTAAGTATCACATTGAGAAATTTAAAAAGGAATCTGAAACCAGCAATGACTTTTAACATTGTAATGTAAACATCACTCGATTTGGTTCAGTAGTTTTGAAAGAAATAAGCTATTATGTAACACATGTCAACAGACACTTCCTTCCAAGTTACTAACAATAATGCAGATTGCTGTTAACTACCGATGATTACTCATGTTATCTGTTAAAGCTGTATTCTTTTCATTCCACAAAGAAACGGACTTGTTTAATATTTGTTTGTCAAGCCATTTTGTTCATGTTATTATGTAATAAACAATTACCGTGACAATTATAACAAAAATCCAACAAGAAAAAACAAAACATGGTAAATAACAAGGATGATCATTCTTTATTAGAAAACAAACCATAAAATCTCATGGACGTTCAAGTAGATGGAAGATATGCAAGGGGTATAAACATTGTATCCTTTGTGAACTTGAAGGAGTTGATTTGATCGACTGAATTTACATTTAATTTACTTGCATTATGTTGGCATGTGGTATACATAAATCTTAAAGCATTTTATCAAAACAGAAAATCTACATATCTGCATCAATTTTAAAAAACAGGAAAAATATGTGAACATTGGTGGTGAACACCGTTCTTAGTTTTATAATGAACAACCTAGTGACTATCAACTTTACTTCGTTTGAATATTAATTCCCAAAGCATAACTTTTTCTAGAAAGATGCTGATGATATGCAATTTAAATTAATAAAACATTAAAAAAAAAGGAATGCCTGGATTGGCGACAGCAATGGGTATTAACATTGATGGATTTCAAAAAGATGAAGAGTCGCTGACATTTCTTCATGTTGCTTCAATTTTTATTGTGAAAAGAAAGATTGGTATTTTCTTTTGTAATGTATGCTGCAATAGTATGTTGAACCTGTTTGCAAAATCATTTTTATATCTTATTTTGTTTTAAAGAAATAAAATGATTAAAAGAAAAAAGCTAAAAAAGTATGATTATTCTCGATGTTCTGTTTGAATCACTTTATTCACAACTTGGAAGGAAGTGTCCATGGACATGTGTTACATAATCGCTATTTATTCACAAAACTATGCCAAAACCGACCGAATCGAGTTGGGTTTTCATAAAATGTTTAAAAAGGTAATGGTGGTTTAAGATTCTTTTAAATTTCTCAAATGTGAATGCTGTACGTGTGAGTTATGTCGCCCACGTTAGGGGTGTATTCTTTCTGCGACACCCTGATGAAGGAGCATGCGACAGGGACTATGCCGAGGAGTTGAGAGAGCGTATTTAGGGGAATTCATGAGAGGGGCAAGGCACGCTTTGGAGGTCAGTATGAAGAGACAGAAACGGAACCTACGACGTTTGGTGCATGGTCCTGCGTTTAGGGAAGGTCAGTTAGTCTGGTTGTATAACAATACAAGGAAGTTGCGACTTTCCAGGAAATTTGCTCCTCCGGGGAGGGCCCAGATATGGTCGTAACCGCTTTCAGATGTGGTCTTCCGGACCCAGAAGCCTGTCCGAGTAACCCGAGAGTAAGTAGTTCATGCAGATAGGTTAAAGCTCTATGAAGGCCCAGAGTTGGGTGGGATGGAACTACCATGTGGCAGAAGTTAGAGCTCGAGGTTGGACCTGTTGAACGGGATAGAGGGCTATAGAAGGACACGGTGGTCGCGACGACAAGAGAGTGGCAGCTGCAGCCGGAATGGAAGACGAAAATGATGGCGACGCAGAAGAAGGAACACCTGGCGACCGCATCACATACTGTCGTATTTCACATTTGAGGTTTTGCGGAAATTCCGGCCCTACTTACTTGTCATCGAGTTTTGCCATCACAAAGTTCAAAAAATGTGTGGAGGATGCCTAATAATTATTTATTAAATACAGATTTTGTCATTTTCCTCAAAATCTCATATCCGTATTTCACATTACGTCTTCTTACATCGCATTATTTACATGCGTGTTGATATAGCGTTGTATTTTGCCGATCATAAAATAAATGATTTCACATAAGACCGATTTTGAAGTATTTCCATTGCGTTTAGTTAGTAAAACAGCTTTTCGCATAGATGAACTATTTCCCTACATTGAAAAACAACGGTTGCTTTTTTGCTGCAATATGCGTCGTATTTTGAAATAGACAGTAATTTGTGTTTCACATAAAGACTTATAATTTTGTAGCCCAATTTAAGGGACAATATAATTTGCAGGATTAAGCTGGATTTATGTTTATATTGGACTTTAAAATGTTTCTTCAAAACGTCTGATGTTTCGTTATGCTGCGTTCACTGTAGAGGACATGAAATGTCGAGGTAGATTTTTGAATTGCGATGTTTCGGAAAACGTTCTTGTGTTGTGAAAATATGAGAGTAGTGTGATGAAAAGTCAAGACTAGTGTACGTTCGCCCCGGTCGTACACATAAAGTATATACCGGGGAGGAGTGAGGAGGCCGATGAAGCAGAGGAAAGTATTGGATGAACCGAATTCGCGGGGAGAGGTGACTGAGACGATCGGAAGCAAGCAGACTGAGCTGCCTGATGGTAGTTGACGGCACGAAACCCAAGGAGGAATCATAAGCGCAAGCGGCGAAAGCCCCATAGGTTCCGCGAATGTGGATTAATGTGAGATGCATTTTTAGATATGAGTAGGGAGGAGGAAATAGGGGATGGATTGAGAGAGTGCCTTGTATATAAGTTATTCTACAACAAATAAACCCATAATCAAACTAATCAAAGCAAGAAATTTGATCGTTGAGCAAATTTGGTTGGGTGGTAGCAGGACAATAAAGGGACGATGAAGGGAGAACTACTTCTTGTGCCTAAGACCAAGCGTAGGCATTGCGGGGAGATGAAGTCCAACCAAGTCTGGTGCAGCTGGTTCGGCGGTGAAAGAGAAGGATGCAGCTTCCATCACGACTTTGAAGTATGGCCAGACGGCCGGCTGACTGAGACGAATGGAAGGACGTGCAGCACGACTTTGAATGGCAGGCGGGCCAGGCGACTTTGATGAATGGCCAGACGGGCCGGCCGACTTTGGATGAATGGCACATTCGGGGCGAGCCAATTTGAGATGGATGGCAGATGGGCCGGACAACTTTGGATGAATTGCCAGACGGGCCGACGATTTGGATGGCTAGGACGGGCCAGACGACTTCGGATGAACGATCAGCGGGGCCGAAAGACCTTACAACATGGATTTTTTAATGGACTAATTTTGTCCATTTTCTGCTACCAGTTGAAGTAAAGGAATTGAATATGAGTTTAAAAAAGAGTTGTGATTTATTTGTGGTTGGATGGTGGTTTGAAAATTGTCAATAGATTTTTTTCTGAAAAAAAAATGAATAGGCCACAAGTCTATACCCCAGTTATGTTGATATGTTGACATGCATGCATAGGTCCACTTTACCCCCCCCCCATGGTTGGAGCCATAAGTGAATGTATTGGGATTTGCTTCGGCCTGGAAATGTGTTGAGTTTAAGGAAAGTGACAGTGTTGATACAAAAGATGGAAAGCAATTATAATACTAAAAGACGAAAAGCAATTTTGAAATTGTCCAATTTATGTTGAATCCTCTTCCAAATGTATGTGAACTGTAATTCAAAACCATGTCAGAGGTCACACTCCATACCGGAATACAATGGTTTGTTATCTGTAAACCTTGATTGCTAATTATGTGCATATTCAGCCTACAATATAGTATCATTCCAGGGGCACGTTACAACGACCTACTTGTGTAACTGTATGATAACATGAACTTACCTTATGCATTCTGGGATCCAGACTCATACCTGACACCAGAGTAATTTTTAAAATTACAGTAGTGAGTTTGAAGTTTGAACTGTGCATGAGTTGAGACCATAGTATATAAGCTGCAAAAAATTTATGATGAAATGTTTCCCAAGTTAGGAGTGTGAAGGCTTGCTAGAAATGTGCTTAGTTGATGGATAGGAACATTTGAAATCCTCATGCTAACATAATTAGATTTGACCACGTTAATTTGGCAATAAAAAAATACTGAAAGTATTGAAAATCTAAAAAAATTTATAACTCAGCAGGTTGAAAGCAGCCACTAAGTACTTGTCGGCCACACCCGGGGGGGGGGGGGGGGGGTGTGATTCAACTTGGTTTGGGTAGGATGTGCGGTGTGCAGCGCCAGACTTGGGAGTTTGTGAATTGAAAGTTTGGTAGCAAAGAAAGGTTTTCGGAAGTAATATGGACTCTGGAACTGATTTGGTGCCAAATTTGAGGTAGG